>JAPMAE010001044.1:7634-21675 GCA_036584705.1 Rhyacophila sp. 25_7 | reverse complement strand
CAGGCAGGCGACCGCGCATAATCGCGGTTGTGAGTACTGGCGGGTCAGTGGTGGGACCTTCAAACCTGAATAGACCAGTCCTTCAGGGCAATTAGTAGGATTTTAAACCTTTTAAGTGACGTTTGGGATCCCCCAAGTATATTTTATACATACTTGGCATCATCGTGAGTGTTAAGCAGATAACTGAAAAAAATATATGAAAATAAAAAAAAAATGCGTAAACTTATTAATTATTAAGTTGATCGTTAATATTATATTTTGTATGGGCAGATATTTTGTATTATAATTTATTTGTCACTTTTATCGTGGTTCGCAGGCTACTTACTTGTGCATCATTCATATTCGTTTATCAACTCGGCACACTGTAGCGTTTTATCTAATATTTACAGATACTCTTAAACTATGTATTTTCCTTGTCGCACACTGGTAAAAGTATTATAATCATTTTGGAAATAACTACAAATTTAACTGTATCAAACTGTCCGTAGATTTTTTTTGTAGATGTTTTCTAATAATACGTGAAGAAAGTACAAATTTCTCTCACCTGATTAACCTCTATAGGACCGAGTTTTTAAAAGTATGATTGCACAATTGTTACCGTTAATCTAGCTTTAAATAGTGAATTTTATTAAATATTTGCAATACTATTGTTGTATAATGTTTATTTTATACATACATAATATATACGAGTATTTTATTGCTTGACGTACATATACCTCTATACTTATTTACAGTGCATTTTGAACAGATGCATATGCGCATCCATACTCCTGAACATGTTAAGTAAATTATATATATATATACGAGTATATGGGGATTTATAACTGATTTTTTAATTGATACATCGTATTAATATTGTTCGTTTAACTTTATTTGCTGTACATTCTTGGAAAAAAGTCATTATGTCATAAAAAATATAACACGGTAGAAAATATTTATTTTACAAAGATATATTTTAAAAAGTCAAGAAGTATCGACTGTAATAATACTTTCAACTGGTAGAAAAAATACACAGATGCCAAAAGAATCTTGATTTTATTTTATTTAATGATGCTTTGTTGAAATACATATGTAAAACGGTGTTATGCCAATTTATTTTGGTTAGTAATTTGAACTAATAGCACAGTTTAAAAAAAAAAAATTCTACACGTAAACTATATACCATTTACAACTGATTGCTTTCAACTGCTTTAAACAGTAAAAAAGGTCACACTATTGACTGGAGTCAGCAGACGCAACCATCTAAAATGTGCTGCAACTGCTGGTACCCTAGGTATCCCAAGTATATTATATATGTATATCTACTAACAGTTTTTGCAAAGTTAGTCATAAAAATCTATGCATTCTTATATTTTGAACAGCTCTCCTGTAAATAGTCTTAGGTCTGCATTACAGTAATTATAATATTATATAACTAATATCCACTGTCCAATAATAGTAATATAAATGAGTCGTACATCGAAAATAAAGCTTAAAAATATTTAATAAACTTAGTAATGTGATTTTGCAAACCTTATATCAAAAAAGAAGAAATATGAAAATCGGTGAGTAAATTTCGTATAAAGTTATTATGTTTATAGTTCTATCTAAATAGCAGCAGGTAATAACACATACAGACAATTATTTTATCTCATCTTGAGGGCTCAAACTTTCTAGCTAAGCCACTGATCATGTTTGATTATGAACTATTGTTTAATAATCACATTATTGCCATTTATAAAAAGCATTACAAATGATCACTAGTATATATTTAAAAAAAACATGAAAAGCATGCGGATGTAAGTCCAAACCATGAGGAAGGCCGAAAAACTTCTTTATATTATGTTATAAGTTTTGAGATACTTTTATAAAACTTAAGTTTTAATCATAAGGCGTTTGATCATCATCGTCAACTAATTTTTTTAAATTTTTGACTGAAATTTGCGTAGGACAGATATTGATTCATACTTTTAATGACACATTAAATCCGGTCTGACTATTTTCCTCTTTCGTATCGCATATCATACATCCAGAGAATTCAAAAGTTGACAAACCGACGTTGTGTAAACACGATATATTTACATTTTATAAATTAATCTACAAGTGTTAAATTGTTTATAAATAACAATAGTTTTAATGTGTTTGTGAAATAGAGACATGCCAAAATGTACAGTGGAAATTTTCGTGTTTGGTATTTTGTTTGTGGGTCTAATACAAAATGTTTTTGGAAACACAAGTAGTAGATTTACTGCTAACAATGACAAATTAATATATTCTGTAGGAGAGGATTTTAAAGGAGAATACAACAACATTGCACCACTTTTCGCATGTTCCCTACAAACGCCATTTCATAAGACACTTCATGTTACAAATGAGACTAATTTCTCGTATTATAAAGAAATAAAGCTGTTTGGAGACAATTTATCTAGCGGAATATGTAAAATAAACATTAGCAAAATAAACAAAATTCATGAAGGAACTTATATATTTAATGCTTGGACAACAGATGGAAATAATTTCACGGTTAATATAAAATTGTTAACAGTGAAGAAACCGTCACAAGTGAAAATGTTTGTCCGCGATGGAGACCGGCTGTCTTTTCGATCGGGTGACTATCTTCAAGCAAGATGCGTAGTGGAAGATGGAAGACTGCTTTCTGATATCAAATGGCTTTTAGGGAATCAGCAATTAATAAATGCTACTAATCAAACAGCGATTACAGATGATTCCATCCCTGGTCTAACAGCTCAGACCATTACCATAAAATTGCAATTGAATTTTAATAAATTATTTCTTAAATGTGTCGCAGAGCATTTGAGTTTGATAGAAAATAGTGACACGTATCAAATTAATGTAGAACCAAATAAAGAAAATGAAAAAAAGTATGTAATAGAAAATGGGTACGACGACTTATGTAATTCTACGTTGAATATACTTGTGAAAAACGTAAAAGATCCGTTGATTGATTTGGTGAAAGAAGCGTTGCTAAAAGAAGGTTTGGATAATTTTTGCTTTTCCCTTGAAAAAAATTACAAGAAATTGTATTCAAACTCGGATTCTATGAGTGCAGGATTTATAATAGCAATTTTTATTTTAGTTTCTATAATGCTTATTGCGATTATTGCAATACTATTCCGAATAATGTTGTGTAAAAAAAGAAACACAGAGAAAAATAGCGATTTTGCCACTCAAAGATTCGTTAACGTCGATGAAGACACAGTGAATAACGTTAAAGTAAAAACATCGTCTATAATTAAGGATTTTGCAAGAAAAGTTGATGCACCGGAAAACTCTATATCCAACTCCGAAAAAGTGGCAGAAATCGATGAAATGAAATTATCGGTTCCAGTTTCTGCGGAAGGATATCAATCAGCTGATTCTCATTCGAAGACAAAGTTACAAGTTAATGAAGAAATTACATGCAAAAAATCTATACAGAAAGAAGAAATGCCAAATGATCCCGTTTCTCAAACTGATGATGAGTATATGGTTATGGTACCACAAAATACTAAAGGATACAAAAATTATTGAATTTTCCGACAACTTAATTTATAACAATACATCACAGCATTGGTAGTATGTAGTGTATTCTAATTCTTTAATGTTTTTTTTTACAAAAATTAAAATATTCTTGATATTGCTGTAGTATATAAATAACTTCTGTGCTGGAAGATGGAACCCTTTTACGAGTAGGACTTAAACTTTCAGATGCCCATCGGTTGAGTGAGATAAAATTTAGTGTTGTTTGCAATGCTTGTTTCATTTTTGATAAAGTAGGTTAATTTGTATTGGTGGTAAATTGATATTGTTAATGTAGGTATCACTAAATGCCAAGCCATGTAATAAATCATGGCATAAAATCACGTAACAATAGTACGCATTATTAGCAGCAGGCAAGGTCGTGGAATCAGTTTTTTGGTATGCGGGTGGGATAATTTTCATTGATTACCTTCAGAAAGAAAAAACAATCAACGGCGAGTACGAGTATTATGTAAACTAATTTCAGCGTTTGAGTGATGAAGTCTAGAAAAGATAGGCGCATTGGGAGAAAAAGACAATTTTGTTTCATGAAGACAATACACAGTTCACACATCCGTTATCGCGATGGACAAAATCAATGAGTTAAAGTTTTAATTGGTTCCTCACGCACCCTATTTGCCAGATTTAGTTCACTCGGACTATTTTCTATTTCCAAACATGAAAAAATGGCTCGGTGGTAAAAGATTTGCCAACAATGAAGAGGTGGAGACTACGGTTGATGGCTATTTTGAGGAGTTCGACAATATTCACTATAAACAGGATATCGAAGCTATTGAACATTGCTGCGAAAACTGTAACGAGCTAAAAGGAGACAATATAGAGAAATCAATATATTTTTTACCAAATTTTCTATGTTTTCTTTGTTAGGTCGGGTACTTCTGGGATTAGCCTATATTATTACTCTATACTATGTAGTACAAAAATATGAAAAATTTGCATCAGAATTTGTAATTGTATATATTAATTGGAATGTGCATGTATACATTACATATTTTATGTATAGATAAATATATAAAGCCAATTCTAATAAAAATGAGGATAATACTAAAAGTGCTTGATTTTTTCACTTATTTGTTTTATATTTTAAAATATTATTGTAAAACATTAAAAGTTTACGCAGCGATCATGTGAACATTATTTCAATTTATGTGTATGTTCTTATAAGGAAAACATCTGGTTGTCGTAAAAAATCGGAACTTGATGAAAAACTCTTAAAGCCGAAACTAGCCCACAGGTCATAGTTTGCTAACCACTGTTATCGATCATATATTACATGAATATTATACAAAAATGTATGTAAATATGCAAAAATAACAATGATTTTTACATATATCTTATTGTAATCTTTATTAATATCGAGGCATATATAAAGTATAAATTAACAATATTATTGAAGGAGTGTTTTATTTTACATGTAGTTTTTTGGAAAGGTTATATGTAAATGATAAAAAATAGAGAATTTATTGAAAAGTATACTTATATTGTGATTTTTTTGTACTATAATTTATTATTACTTATTTTATTCAGTCACAACATTAAAAAAATAACATTTTAATAAACAAATAATATAAATATATATACAGCTTTAAGTCCCGTAATAACAAATTTCAGAAGACCGGAAAAATACTTCGTTGTAATGAAATTTCGTAATATTGACTAAAGAAGAAATTATATAAAAGTGAAAAAGTTGTCCACATATGGCTCATATTTAGCCAAAAGGTAGTAACCCTCACAGAATAAATTTTACAGGAGGCAAAAAACAGTTTTTAATGACTTTTAGTCAGTCACATTAACACAAACCTGAAATGCACGATAACCAATAAATTGGTGCTTTGATTTCCTAAACTGATAATTAAAAAAACTTTTAAAACGATAATCATTAAAATTGAGGGTTAATGCTATTTTCATGTGCACACAAACTTAGTAGGTCGTTCTTTTTTCCAAATCTGAAACTGAATTTTGATATTAATTGGGCATTTTTGGCTTAAATTCTTTTCACGGAATGTGTATTTAGTTGTGTATATTGTGATTCTCAAATAAAAGCAAAACTTTTCAGAAAATTAAGAGTTAAGGCCTTTTGACTCAGCAGGATCGATATGTTATACGAGTATTTAAAAACATAAACTATAATTATTAACACATATTGAACATACATACTATTTAAATTGGACTTTTCCTTTCTTAAAACGAGTTTTTCGTTCAATTTTTAGTTTGCACGAAATATTAATGCAGTTACACATACAAAAACAACGTGACACTAAATGTTAGTCGTTTTGGGATTTGTTATAATGAACGCTATGAATAAATATAATTTAAATTCAGAAAAGTAGTTTATATCGGTGAAATGTTTATGAATTCTGCTTACAATCTTTTTTATAATAAACTTTTTTAAAACATATTTAAGCATATGGATGTTCACAATGTGAAGATTGTTTTTGACAGTTTTTTATGAGTTTATTATTATTTTTATGAAATTATTAGCTCAACCGTTTCTGGTTCGTATCCTAGCTACAATACAAATGAATAAAAATTTGAAAAATTTTGCAACCAGCACAGGCCTTGAACCCGTAGCCCCCGAGTTCTAGGCGTACGCGCTCCCCACTAGCCTAACGAGAGCGACGAATCACATACATATATATTACAAGTTCAGACAAATAGGTGGTAACATTTGGTGGTTAATATTACTTACTTAAATCTTAATTCATTCAGGTCCGCACAACTTCCTTCGAGGCCTCTTTATCTTTAGCTTACAGATGTGAAAAAAATTGCATTCAGCACGGGCCTCGAACCTGTGACCCTCAGCTCGTGAGTTAGATGCGCTATCTACTCACCTACGAGGGCGACTTAGCTTAATATAAAAACTTTCATACTCAAATGGAAAATGTTGATACCCAAAAGAATTTCGTTGAACATAGTTATTGGTCACCGTATTACCAAATGTATTCAAGTAACTTAATACGAAGGAAAACTATCCTTTGTATCTTATGAACATGCATTTTTTTTATTTGAATATAAAACATTAAATATTAAAAAAAATAACACATTTTATTATTGAAAAAAATAATTCAGAGAACAAAATTAGCTTCAATTCATCTCACACAAGTGAAATATATCGATAGCCGAGATAATTTTCTTAAACATAATCATTACTCTCCGTGTCGTTACAACTACTGGCAGGTTAGTTCTACATATCGGGATGAAAAAAACTGATGTTCTCGATTTCTCAGGTAGGTACTGAAAGCATGAAGATTTATATAAATATTAGCCTAGATAGACACTATGTATGGAGTGCTGGATTAACCCTTAAGCAAAGTAAGAACGTGCTTAGCATCAACGGAAAGAGGGGTACCCCACAGAAATTTTCACAGCAAATTTATCATTTAAATTATTCAATTCATTAAATTTACGTATATCCATTTTCACAATTTTATGAAAAATGAATTAGTTCTATTTATAAAACGTTTCCTTTTGTGTCATTTTTATCCTGCAAAATAAAGTAGACTGGGCTCGCAGATTGGAAGCTTTATAAATTTTGGAATAAGCCTAGATGCATTTAAAACCGCAGAAGTGACGGGTACTAGCTCATAAGAGGTTTTTAGTTTAATTAACAACTGATGTCAATTACATGTGCATTCTTGCTTTCAAAGTATCAAAACATTTGAATTACAAATGTAAGGGGCATCAAAATTAGTTAGTGCTTAGGTCATCTAAGGATCTTAATCTGGTCGTGTATGTATGAGCTGAAATAAATACACGACATTATGATATTGAATATATTTGCGGGGTGTTTTTCCAAAGTGCACTTATTCCACTTCAACAAATTATTTTACTTCGACAAATTTGTAGCAAATGCGAAACAATTGCTTACGATGTCGATGTTAAATATTTTATGTTATCTCAATTGCAAATTGTATTTTACACTACAAATGGAGATAACAAAAAAGTATGTAATATCTACACCATAAGCAGTTTTTTGGAATTTGCTTTGTAGCAAATTTGTATTTGTCGAAGTAAAATAAGTTCACTTTGGAAATACATGCCTGATTTGTGTACAAGGCTTTATATGACTAACAAAATAATCTGAGCAAATCGAAATTTCTCATAATTTTTACGCCAACTTTGATACACCGAGATTTTTTAAAACATGGTTACAGTACGCGGGTTTGCGTTTAAACGACTCATTTTATTATACTTTTGATACGATAATCCGTTCTCGCTGGATACGCCCCCAAATAATTATTTATAGATAATGTGTTAGAAATTTCACAGAGAAAAAAAATAGTTGCTTAATCATTCTCAATTGACTGAAAGAGTGTGTTAACATAATATTGATGGTTTCTTAATAATATTAGTTGAAAATACTAAAACTTGGAAGTGTGCAGTGAGTGGACTTTTATTGAATATACATATACGAGTATATAAATAAAGTAGGTATCAATTATTTAGTTATTTTAATTCCTATAATATAATATTAAATTATATAATTGTTTTTTTCTAAAATCAATTTTATGTAATACAAATATAGGAATTTTTATATTTTAGCCGATTAAAGAATTAAGGAATCAGTCGTATGCGACAATTCTGACCAATTGGATGAACTTAATAATTGACTGCTTAAATTAGTAATGCGTAATCTGTCTTTTGCAAGCTACCGGTAGTTTGCTGTGTTCTGCTTCATGTCGCACTAAAATACAGTAAATTAATAACCGTATAATGGGAATGATCAAATATTTGTATTTTTTGGTATTTGTATGTATTGCAATATAGATAATACAGTTAACTCTCATATAAGACGGCGACTAAATTCCTAAAATACCTGCTTATGGGAATTTCTATTATACGACATAAATAACCATGACAAAGAACTGGAAGAATTGGTTCTAATAAAAAAAATACTTGTTTAAACATTTCGGTATATTCCGTTTTGTAACTAGGAAGAATTCTATATTATCTACTGTAAGTCCTTGGTGGAAAACAATAATATTGAAATAATTACAAAATTTAAATATTTTTAACAAAATATATTCAAAATAATTCAAGACCAATTTTATATCGACAGTGTTTAGGCAAAAAAGATTAATCCTCATAGAACAAATTTTACAGGAGGCACAAAAAACGCGTTTTAATGATTTTTAGTCAAAGTCACATTAACACAAACTTGAAGTGCACGGTGACCGATAAATTAGTGTTCCATTTTCCTGATTTGATAATTAAGTAAAGGTATTAAAGGTTAATCATTAAAATTGAGGGTTATTATTCTTTCTTTTACACACAGACATACTTCGCCGTTCTTTCAAAGTCTAAAGCTGAATTCTGATAATAATTCGGCATTTTCGACCTATTTTCTTTACACAGAACGTGTATAATTTTCTCTGTTATACAGGAGTTTTTCACAGTTCTCGATCCGCATTATAGCGAAAATGTGTTATAAGGATACCATATTATCAGAGTTACCGGTACAAATTTAAAAAACTAATTTACAGATGCTGTTAAGGTTAACAGTAGGATTATCAATACTGATAGCACATTCACACGTGTCGTGTTTTACTAAGCAATGGCGCCCAACTGTCAAATTCGACTACTTTGGAAACTGGGTTGGCAAGAGTCTACCGTGCCCTCTTGACCGTGTTGTTTTTCCGCGACAGCTAGGCGCACGGGTTCACATGTCTGCAATTGGAATGAGGTTGCGAGAGATTGTCCTACCAGACGATGGGTTTGTGGAGATGCCAGAGAATGGTGAGCTACTATTGACTGACGAAGGTAGTGAAGCAAAGAGAAAAGTGCCATCTGACGATGCAAATGCTTTGTATTCGGATAAAGCTGTTTGCAAAAGGCCAGGAAAAGATGCTTTTTTTAGAGCTGACATCAGAAGACGGTAATTCTTAATAATTTTAAGGTTAGGATTTGCGCGATCGTCGAATATTATTTGTTTGAGTGCCACTGGTTGAATGTAGTTAAAATCTTGTAAATTGACAATACAATAGAACTTTAACAATCGGTTTTATTTACTATAAAGACTTAGAAAAGTTTTAGAAAATAACAAATTATCATAAACCATATTAAAATCAATGAAATATTGTACGGACCCATGTATTTGATAATTGCTTAAAATTGATATGATATATTATGGATATATAGTCGACAGCATAATCAATATCTAGTTATATCTGTCACCAGTTTTCTCCTTCCGGCCACTTAAACGCAACCTTTCTATATTTCTCATGATGCCATCCATCAATCTTTTTGTGGAACGGCCGAGTGCTTATTGGAGTTTATTCAAATGGTTTTTTTGAGAATTTTGTATGAGTGTATGTTATATTCTATAATTCATTGAATAAGAAATAACTTTTTATCCAGAAGCATCATACTTAGCCGTTCGACGTTGGGGCCTGAAAAAGAGAATCAGATGTTTTCACATGTATTTGAAATCAGGACATGTACCCGATGGGTTAAACTAATGATTGACTATTATCCGTAAAATACTTATTATGAAAATGTTCATAGTCAGAAGACAATTTGCCGAATTTCGAAGCAAAATTATATAAAAAGTCTTGGTTTAATCATTGTAAATGCTTCGTAGCTACTATATTATAAAATTTTTGAAAAAGAAAACCATGTTCTTTTAATCCTTTATTTAAAAAATAAAATTGAGAATATTGAGCTATATGTGTACACAAACCCTTTCCTATTGATGTTATCAATATTATCATGCATTAGCTTAGAATAGATGACTTCCAGCATCAGCTTTCTATATCCTTGTCTATACTATGTGACAATTTGGTTCTGCCACGAGTTGATCCAGGAAGGAATTATAAATCAAAATAAAAACAAGCAAAAGAAGGCAAACAAACGCCTTTCGTTGAAAATGTAGAATAGTTTAGGGGTCGTCCATAAACCATGTAACACTCTTGAGGGATTAGGGAAGGGTGACCACCAACGTCTACATGGCATTACAAGGGGGAGGGTTGGTTAATTTTTGTCGTCGCGTAACATTTTCCCTCTCAAAAAGTGGATAGGAAGTGATCATAAATTGCA
This sequence comes from Rhyacophila sp. 25_7, assembly GCA_036584705.1. Classification (NCBI taxonomy): domain Eukaryota; kingdom Metazoa; phylum Arthropoda; class Insecta; order Trichoptera; family Rhyacophilidae; genus Rhyacophila; species Rhyacophila sp. 25_7. The sequence goes on along the minus strand of JAPMAE010001044.1, from coordinate 11,121 downwards.
TTCCAAGTTTAACCCTTTCTATGCCAGACATAATGTCACAAACTGGTGACCTGTGAATTTTTAAGCAAAAATAGAACCTAAATATATCTTTTAAAAATATATAGAATGTTTTTTTATCATGACTATATTTTTAATGACCATATTATAATCATATCTCTACACTTTTATACTTCAAATCACTCAAAATATCCAAATTTGTCTAGCAAACTGTGTTTTAGTTTAAGGCACTTAATTGGATAATGTGGAAAGTTAATAACTTTTCAGAGAAAAGAGGGGGGCCAAGCTGAATGTCTACATAATGTTACGATAAGGGGGGGGGGGGGGGTAAAAGAGTAGGAAAAAATGTTACATGCTTTATGGACGATCCTTATCACTGTATCTCTTTCATACACAGTATTTATTCATGTTACAATATTCTGTTTCCATACACACATGCTTTTGCCATATTTCGAATCCTCTTTTGGCAATCAAAAATGAATAATACAATCGTCAATGGATTCACATCTTTTTAATGAAGCAATGAGTCATATTTAAAATAAAATAAATGATGAACATGCAGGTGGGCCACTGCTGATAATTGGGAATTATTGGACAAACCAAACGGACGTTTACCGCGGATGGGTGGACCTGCCATTCCTCACGCAGATAGGATTCCTTGCCAAGGAGATCACGTCATTTTCCCAGAAGAGGGTAGTTTCGCCGTCGAGATGCCGTCCATTACTCAGTATGTTGCGAAGATCACCCACAACAATGAGGTAATATCTTATCTACAATCGGATTATCTTAACAAAATGGCTTACAACTTATGTGTAATACTTTTGTTTTTGCCATTGCAATTTAATTAACTAGTTATGACGGTAGTCCCAGAAATACCCGACCTGACGAAGAAAACACAACAAAAATTGTAAAAAATATCTCTATTTATCTACATCATAGGTTTTTAAACTGTGATCCGCGGATCCCTGGGGGTCCGCGAAATCATAAAAAATGTTTGGAAACAGTTCAAGAAGACGATGAAAAGGCAAGAAGCGCATTTTTATTTTTTGTTAATACTATTTTTATTCATTTTATGTTTTTATTCTATATCCTAATAAAAATGTTCATGTTTATAAATGCGCAAGACCATTTATTAAAATTACCACTGATAAATTTTTACCAATATTTATTATAACGAGTTAGAAATGAGCCAGAAATTAAGTCTCAAGAACGACGTAAAATTCCTAGGGTTGGGATAAGGTCCGCAAAACTACATAGTACCCTTTTAGCTCGATACACTTTCCCCAGTGATGTGGAATAGATTCGATACCCTGTTTATAGTGAGAATCGTCGAGCTCCTCAAAATAGCCATCAACCTCAGACTCCACCTCTTCATTGTTGGTAAATCTTTTACCACAGATCCATTTTTTCAAGTTTGGAAACAGAAAGTAATCCGAGAGGGCCAAATCTGGCAAATAGGGTGCGTGAAGAAGCAATTCTAAAATCAACTCATTGATTTTGGCTATGTAGATATAATTAATGTGTATTTCACAGCGCCTGTCCGAAACGTCATGGAGAGATGTGATAAACTCTGAATCATCTGATTTTTATATTAATGATGACGCAAGAGGAAATGCTGAGGTGGTGATCAGACGTTTGGAAGAAGGAATGAAAGGACCTGGCGAAGGCTTTACTCCATGCCAGCCAAACATACCGCCACTCGAGATGTGTGACTCTCCCCGGGGGATTCGTGAAAAACCAAAATGTCTCGTTCCTATTAGACCTCTTAATCATTGCTGGGATATTTGTGGTAGGTATCTAATGTAGATTATTCATCTAAAAAATTTCAACGTATTAGAATATTACTATTCAAAAACTAGCTGTTTTGATCCAGTGCTAAAAATATAATAAAACACGGGTTATCGTACAAAATTTTTATACTAAAAGATATTCTTAATAGTTTTTTTAGTAGAAATAAAAATTAATTATTAGCATAATTATTTGGGTCCTAGCTATTAGGTTTTTGAGAATCCACCATTTACTCGCCAGTACGATTACTAACCACGATTATGCCCAGTCGTCTTCTTGACACTTTCACGAATGATTTTTTTTTCTCAAATATAATTTTAAGCCTGTCCGTAGCGGAGCCGCTTGAGATGGTATCACCATGTACCTCAGTGCAAAATCTACAAACACAAATGAATAGGAATCTTTGAAATCGATCGGTAACCCAATGTGTTACAACCGGACAATATATGCAAAATATTGTTTTATTGGACCGGCTTGGAAAATTTTACCTGTGGTCCTGTTTTTAATCCGACACGTCTTAGGACTATTTTTGATTTGAATGTCTTTACACAATATGAATGTGAAGTTGAATTTTATTATTATACTCGTACGTTTATAGGTGGACAGATTGTATTCGAACCCAAAACAAATGTGAAGCTTTCATTAATCGGAGACATAATTATGAGTGAAATGGGTGGAAACGGAAGCAGAATGTCAGAGAAAATTTGGTGGTGGGCAGCCGGAGTATCAGGATCATCTCCAGCAGCTATCCAAATTATTATTGTTGAAGAAGGTACTTACGATGGGACGAGTGTCGAATTGACAAATCGACTGTATGAAAGAATTCACCGCAGTGGAAGTATGACAATATTTTCAAACTTTTTCAACCATTTTGTCAGATTTATTAAGAATTTGAAACATTTAGAATCGGTTTGTAATGTAAAATACAATTTGCAATGTAGAGAATAAAAAATATGTAATATCGACACCATAAACAGTTTTTTGGTATTTGCCATAAATTTGTTGAAGTGGAATAAGTCCAAAATTTGAAAATACACGCCTCAAGAGTAATTAAATCTAAAATATATTTTATGTTGCAGTTTGGAAATCAGAGATCGTTGCATCTAAATCGGGACTAGCATGGAACGGATCGACCAGCTTTGGCGGTGGATGGGAAGTTATAATAACTCTCAGTATTGTCCTATTGGCGTTTGGTACCCTCATTCTGATTTATCACCCTCCATCATCAGCGACGGCAGCTGCAAATGCTGTCGCCCAGACTTTCAGGTCTTAAATAATTTAATTTACATTATGAACTAATTATAATAGTACACAATTACGAGTATATACTGTGCTTGATTTAATAGATGTGGAAAATTGGTTATATATTTTTGGCACTTTAATTAAGATCCTTAGGAGTGCTTTTTAATGAATAGTTAAGATCAGTGGCCCACAATCTGTATTGAGCCACTTTTGATGTTCAAATATCCGACAAACTAGTCATTATTTATATTTTTTTTCTTTTAACCATATCCGCTCCAGAACGAATCATATGGATCTTCACAATATAAAGGTTGTTTTTGACAGATTTTTTTGTTTACGAGTAATAATTGTCAGTTATTAGCTCAACTAAGTTGGTTCATTTCCAAGTTTAAAATAAGCATGAAAAAAATTGTGCAATTTTTGTCAGCTTTGGGATTCGAACCCTAGACCCTCGGCTCGT
>JAPMAE010001043.1:0-12342 GCA_036584705.1 Rhyacophila sp. 25_7 | reverse complement strand
GATCTTCAGAGACCTAAGCCAATTGTGGTTATGGAAGCCCTTTTTGAACTCCTTGATTCGCTGGGTATCGACATAGACGGAATAATAAGAGTAAGAATCTATTTTTTAATCATTGTAACAAACCTATTTTGAAACAAAAATATTATAAGCCGATTAACACATTCAGTACGGCTAATAATCTCACGAGATTTACGCGGAGGACGAACTATCTTGCACAAAATCGCAAGTATTGAAAATTTACTAAAATCATCGTAACTTTTTCAATATGTGAACCAATTTTAATGAAATTTTCAAAAAATACATAATAAGATGCATTTTAGGTAATATTGAAAAAACACATTTTTATTGTGATATCTTTATTGTGACAGTCGGACGCATTTCTTAAGCGCCAGACCTAAATAAATATGAGAAATTAGTGGCCAAACCTTTAGAATTTTATATTTTCGTTATTTTTGTAATCTTTAAATTTCAAAGTTTATGTTTAATAATAAAATATTTTTAAAAAAATGTATATTATATATAATTAGTTAATTATTTGCATTTAAATAGTAAAAATTGTTTTTTCATTTTTTTTCAATAACAGTATAAAACCACCCTTAAGGTTAACGACCCTTGTAAACGAGAAAAGAAATAGTAAGTATCCAGTTTTATTTCACGCGAAAAAATAAATATCCTGAGAATTAGCGATTTCAATTTTCACGTTTTTTGGCGAAACATGAATTTTCGTAGGCGGTAAGCCATTGGTCTATAAAAATATTTGCGGCCAATTAAGTGTTAAGCATATTTAAGGTAATGGTCAATTAAAAATGCATCTCCAACAATGGTTGATCAAGCGTATTTATTCCAGCTGCAGCCAGACATAATCACCGAAAACTCTGAAGCATTCAGCGATCTCATTCCTGTGATGATTCTCACGGAAGTAGTTAACTATATGCTGCGTCTTATATCCCATGACTGTGTTCCAATCACTCTTTATGACTTCTTAAGTCCAATTCCCTCGACCACTCAATCTGTTCTTCGAGTTCTACTCAATTATAAGCGGTAAGTGATTTCAGCAATTTAACACTTTAATTACCGCACCTGAATCAATGATTTGATACCAGGATTTTTTCGGCAGTCATAAAAAATACTGGTGTGAAAAATTGAACATATTAGAAAACATATCAATAATGGAATGAAATCATGCAATAATAAATGATCACTACTTTATTTTAGCTATACTTTTCGATCCCTACAGAAACACAAATTTTGTTGTTTTGTTTTTAGTGTCATTATAAAAACACTTCTCACATATATGTATCGTTCAGTCCATTTGTCAGACAACTACAAAAAATAATGAAATTCTAGTAAATATGCAGTTATATCCAAAATGTTGCACTATTTCTATTTCAGTACTCGGATTACTCCAATATGGCACAAAAAAGAGTTAATGCCGATAAACTAATAAATAATTAACCGAAATTTGAATATTCTCTGGTATATTACTAGAATATTTCTGAATATCTTACTGATGAACCGGACCATTTTGCATCTGGCGTTATTTTTGTATAACTGATACTCAAAATTGTATCATATCAACAATATTTGATTTATGGTGACCAGAATTTGTCAATATCTCAAAACTGGTTATTTGGAGATGTCTGACTAATGAACTGGACCATCGATATATTACAAACCTTTAAAATTATTTTTTAAAACCATATCTTCTTCGAGACGGAGCATATGGATCATTCACAATGTGAAAATTACCTTACCATATATCTTTTACGACTGCTAATAATTGTCAATTATTAGTTTAACCAATTTGGTCGGTGTCTTGACTTCAATTGCACATAAAAAACCAGTGCAATTTTTGCTAGCTGTCTCATTTGAATCTACGACCTTCGGCTCATCATTGGATATGCTGTCTACTCACCAACGAGGTCGACCTCCACCTGATTCAATATCAGTGTGTAATACAGATTGTGCTTAAATTAGAGACTATAACTCGACAACCTATTATGAATATTTGATTTAGAATTTGTTGAGCAAGTCAGATACCCAGAAATATTATAAATAAACTGATGCATTATAAATGTATACTAAATATTTCAAACATGCACACAATCCTGAAGTAAATCGCCATTCTACTATCTATCATATATATATATTTTATACAAAGTATGCATGTTTCCAATGACATCAGTTAATAGTTTCAGTAGGTAAACGAAGATATGACGCCGATTGGTGTTCGCAGCATTTCCAATAATCTCACTCTGCTCTTACAGTTTCATTGAAGAAAGGCGATACGATATTATGGAAAAGGAAAGGGAACTAGATGACTTTTCACATCAGCTAGAGCTATTGGCCACTGAGAAAGAAGACCTGTTGAATCAAAAGTACACTCAGATAGCAAAGGACGCAGATAGAGATTTTCGTATACAAAAGGTAAGTAATTTCAGAATTTACGCTTAACTCCAGTGTTATTCATAGTTTTCACAACTAAAAATGTGAACAACAATTAGTTGATGTGAACTCTAAGATTTTAATTAACCAACGTGTAGAATTCACTGGTTACTGTTTGATTAACGATGCTAAACATAGACAGGCAATAACTCAAACTACCCTGACTTTGGGGAAAAACAGCAAGTCACACTAACTTTAACTTTAACAAAGTGTATTTTATGATCTTATTAATTTTGTTTTAACGATACTCCCTCATCCTTTGATTTAGAGAATTCATTTGTTCCTGAAAAGCTTTAATCATTTTTTTTCTATATTTGCGTAAAATGAGCAGATGTTTTCCATTATTAAAAAGTAATTAATAAATGAAATACATATTTGAGTTATATACAATAAGTCAAAAAAAGAATAACTACATGCATATTTAAATAAAGGAAAACTTTTGATTATTTCAGTTTTTAGACAGAATCGATATTGCAACTAAAGAATCGACCGAATACAAAACGAACATCAAGGAGTTACAAACATCTCTCGATCTTGTACACCTAAAGTTGGAGAATTATCCGAACATGTTGGCCAGTGAGAAAGTTAAACATGTAGACCTTCATGATAAAATCATCAAGTGAGTCAGTTCATAAGTTATTTTTTTTTATACAGGGGAAATCGTTTTAACACATTGCCTCTGGCAACCAAAATCGCAACACCCGACGACTCAGAAGAAAAATAATAACCTTTAGCAGGTCGTATAGGTACCATTCTAAGCAAGCGATATTAGATATTGTCATAGAAATCATTCCAATTTGATATCAGTCTAAAGATTTCATCTTTCAGTTACAATCCATACTCGAGTGAACAATTTGTAGATAATATTATATTGATTAACCTCTCTAGGAGGGAGTTTTTTTAAATTATGGTTGCACAATTGGATGACTGTTTTTTTTCTCCATTAATCCAGCATAAAATTTTATTAAATATATGCAATACTATTGTTGAAAAATGTTTATTTGGTACATACGTTAGATTAAGATTAAGTTAGACAAGCATTTTATTGCTTGATTCTTGACATACGTATATACTTCTTCAAAGTGAATTTTGAGCGGACAAATATGCACTTCCATACCCTGGACAAGTTAAAAATGCACTGTGAAATATGTATATATATATAAGTATGATATGAGGCGGTTAATGCCAGAATGGGCTATCCCCTTTCTGAAATATTTGAAATAATGGGGTGTCTAGTTTTTGCAACATCAACAATATTTGTTTTATCTACAGTTCAAAGAAGTTGATTGTTATATGTCTTACAGATATACCTGACAACTTTGCTTTAAAATAAAATTTATTTTTTCATTATTTCCATGTAAAATAATTATTTTGGACAAAAATGTGAGATGGCCCACTCTGGGCTCTCTACATATGTACGTTGTATAAATCATAATTGTCAGTTTCTCTGGATGCTAGAATCCTAATAGCATGAAAGAAACTTACGCCTGGTTGATACTACAATGAAGTAACTATTCATTTTCAGATTGAAAAGTTTAATCGTAAGTGAGGCAGAAGAAGAAGACATTAGAAAAGCACTAGAGATAGCCGAGGAACGAGATAAAGAGATGGCCAATGCTATAAAGGAGACGAACAAAACGCTGTGGATGAAGGAGTCCACAATTAAAACCCTACAAACTAATACTTCATATTTGACCGAATGTCAGAATATCATAAATGATGTGCAGACACTCGCTGATAAAATAAGGTATTTGTGGCCAAAATTCTACATGCTTGTGTGATCTACCTATCTAATGTATTGCAATGTCTTAGTAATTAACCCATGAACCACAAGAAGGACCATTTAGCCCTTTGCCAAAGAGCATTGGGACGGACCATATGAATGTAAAATATTTTTTTGAAATCAAATACTCATAATAATGACTTATTTTAATTTTTTATTGTAAATTTAATTGTTTCATATCTTACCTATTATACAATTTCAAAATATTTTTTTGTCAACCAAACCCTTGTGTTTTCTCGTTTTGGAATGTTATTTTCGAACCTATGGCTGTGGTACGAAAGTAAATGCAGTTATTTTATTCATAAAACATAGAACCGACATATTTAACTGATTGTCTAGTGCTGTTTTTAGCAGCGCCGATATACACTACGTTTTTCTCTCGGAGTTACATTATTTTTCTCCCCATCACTGAATATTGCTCTAATATGTACTGGGGATATTTAACTCTGCTAAAATATCAAGAGAATCGTACATAAAATTTGTTTATTTTCTCTTCAAAATCACACTTTTCTGTTGTGTACAATATCACCCCACATATGGGTGATTGTTCAAAATGATATTCCTTTTTTCATGCACACTTGCATCTTTCACCGAAAAGTAACTAGCTGTAATTTATTGTTTCGTTCAACAGTGTCATCGAAAGCACAAACAATCCTGGCAGTGAAAAAAAACAAGAATTACAGTCATTAAAAACAAGCACAGCTGAGTTAGTTGAAAGATGTCACGAAATCACAGCTGCTGATCAAAAGTGGATGGCGGAGATTCTTAAAACCAAAGAGGAATTAAATCATGAGTGTGAAACCTTGCTCAGGTATTTATGAAACAAGTACTTATACATTAAAAATACAACTATTTTTAAGCATTTCACTGTATAATAAAATCAACAGCAAATAAAATCAACAAAATTATTTTCATCATTTTCAGTGATGGGAAAAAAGCGGAACACGAGTATGAAGAAGCCGTCAAAGATTCAAAACAAAAGATGCAGCAAATTGAACAATATCAAACAGCCAGTCTTGCCTATGATAAAAAACGTCAACACCTTTTGGATTTATACACTAATGTTATTCCTCAAGAATACGATGACAAGGTTAATCATGTTCATTTTTATGGGGTGTGGTATAGAAAGTTGGTAACCCACACTTAGTTAGAATTACATTTTATTTGATTTGTAAATTATTTTGTTTAATCCATAGGTGCCTAAAAATTAATCTTTGTAATTTATTGAACTCATGGTGCTTTGATGCTCAAAGTCAAAGCATTGCTGTATTAATTGTACCCTGTGCATCTGTACGTTTGGTCCTGTACTGGCGAAAGAATTAGAAGACTTTTTTCATTTTTATATAAAGTAAAACAGATACCCAATAGTCAAAGCTAAAAACTCTTGAGACAATCGACTGTATGGAAAATCAAATTACTCTTTGGAGTGAGAAGCTCAAACAAATAATTCTCACTCCTAACTTTTACCTTTTGCCTTTGATGCACCCCAAGGATATGGCCAAATGAGCTAAACTTAATATCACTGATCATGATTATTTATGTCGATATATACATTGGACTATTGGTAATTGACACAAGTATTTATTTGTTTTTTTTTTTTTTTTTCAGATAAAGCAATATACCGATAGGCTCAATGAAGTTTTGATAGAAAATTTTGGGAAAACGGTTCTAAGGAAAGACTAGATTTTATAATATTTTTTATATTCTAGTTTTTGTTTAACTGCACACAATTAAGCAAAAACAATTGGTATTCTTTTTTAGATTACACAATCCTGTAGTCGTCTCCCACTGAGTGAGTTACTGAGTTTTAAATTTAGCTTGATTATTTCATTGTATTTGTAAATTTCTTTTATTTTTTTAAAATAAATACCTACTTTTTGTTTAACAGTTAATTTTTATCCCCATTACGCCCAAAGACAAATGACAACTACACTGTATTGGTACTAAAGATTGCATTGATCGTTTTGCATTCTGTTTTGGATCAGAAGTACGTATGTTTAAAATTTAAAGTTAGAACTTTTTAAATAAAACTAAAGACCCCACAATACATCAACCCATTCCCGGCAGAAGATCGTAAGCGGCAATTGGATTTTGTTTTATTGGATCTGTTCAAAATAGGTGAACGGTCCGCACGGTATCAAGTTTTCATCAACTCGATTCTTATGTTACAAAATAATTTACATGCGATTTTAATTTTAAATTCAAAATAAACGTTTATATTAACTGTTCACAAAATCCATATCGGTGAATATGAAAAGAAAAAAAAAATTACTGGTTTTACTCATCCATTAATGGACATTTTGCCAATATTGAGGGGATAAAGACAGAATCGCTGAAGAAAAGCTATACCATAAATTACATACCAGAATACCTTCAAAGAATGGAATTAACACTGACACAAGAGAATTATATCCGATGGCCACTACTTAGAAGGGGACAAAATATCTTTGATTTTGTTTTATGAAATCTCATAGTGTGTATCATTTGTAAATAATAATAAAGTAGTGATTTTGACAATAATTGCAGGTAAGGATTTGCAAGTCATAAAAAATATCTAGACTATTTTTTATTTGTCAACCTTGTGAGCTGAGTGATAATGCATCTAACTCACGATCCGAGGGTCTAGAGTTTGAATCCTATAGCTGGCAAAAATTGCACAAGTTTTTTTCATGTGCATTTGAAATCGGGACATGGACCAAATTGGTTGAGCTAATAACTGACAACTACTACCCATAAAAAAAAAATCTGTCAAAGACAATCTTCACATTGTGAAGATCCATATGCTTCGTTTCAGAGCAGATATGGTAAAAAAAAAGAACAATTGTTTATTTAATGTTTTTTACAATTTATTGAATAGGTTGAAATATTCTATTCTTAGGTAGGTAGGTATCTTAACGTCAATAATTTTAAATTCGCCTGAATTATACATATTTTTTTCAGATTCTAATTTTGTTATATTCATGAAAAACTATTGTAACACCAAATAAAATCTCTTATCTGCTTTGGGGGTATATAGAGAGTGGGAATCGAATAATATCGACCCATTTCTGGCAGAAGGTCGTAAGAGTAAACATTGCATGTTGCAGGAAGAGATTTCTATTTAGGGTTCTTGCAACAGCAAATTAAATTACTCGTCAAGAATTACACAAAATGTAAAAATTTTATAGTAGAAAACAATATCACACTAATATTTTTAATTGAACACCAGTAAAATGGAAAAGAATAAATTTAATTCATAAATGATAATAATTGCGTTACCTATCAAATTTAATAAAATTGAAAAAAAATAAATTTGTTATATTATCATAGACAGTGGAATCGCAAGAATTACATACTTTTTAACATCAAATTTTCAAAACTAAAATAATTTTAACAATTATTAAAAAGGTTGCCGGCCACTGGTGTAGTAAAACAGTGCACTGACATACCTACAATATTTTTGCAGAGAATATTGTCGATCTATCGTCAGAAAACTTTTCGTTTTCATGAATATGCCTATCCCAGGGGTTTGAGAACCTAAAATGACATGCTGTAAGAGCATATTTATTAATCTGATCAAATAAGGATGCATTCCAGGAACTTCAATTAGATTTACATAAAAATGTATATGGATTGGGATTTGATGAAAAAGCCTTATTTCAGAACCTAGAAAGGTGCAGCTCCTCATCTGTGTCTACTAGTATTGTTTGAATTGATAGATTTTAATGTATGTACAGGGAAATTATTATATATTCTATTATATAATAGTGGGCCATAGATGCTTATGTCAAATCAATAGGCACTCAATCAAGAAACAGTTGACTAATAGAGACAATTAAAGTCGTAATAAATTAAAAAATAGATTTAACTGCTACTGCCAGTGGACTAGATTTTCTTGGTCATTTTTATTAATTTCGAAATTGTTAAATAGGTAAATAAGGCAATGGTTAAGATTGCTTACATAATCGACCATGTTTAGGCAAAAGAGATTAACATGTTTTAATGATTTTTAGTCCATGTCACATTAACACAAATTTGAAGTGCATGGTGACCAATAAATAGGTGTTAATCTAATAATTAAACACATTATAGAAGGAAAAACATTAAAATTGAGACTTGGTTTTTTTCCTTTCCACACAAACCTGGCTTTCGTAGTAATTCGGCATTTTCAACTTAATTACTTTTTACAGAATGTGCATTTAGTTGTATACATTGTGATTCTCAAATAATAGCAGTTTTCAAAAAATTGAGAATTAAGCCCTTTTGCCTAAACGGAGTCGATATTGAGTCGATAAAATTTTTGCCCTTCATACTTGACAACACATGACATGTCAAGTATAAACACTAAATATTAAATGATATTTTTTTTAAATTATCTTTGCGCTGTATTTTTAATTTTATAATTATATAAACTACATATTTTTTTATATCGTCCGTGAGATGCGAAGTTTTTTCGTAGTAATTGATTTTTGTTAAATATTAAATGAAAATAAATGCTTGAAATTACTATTGTTTCTTGTCAAGCAATTTTTCATATTAAGGTCTACAGTTTAAAATTTTATAAATACGCGATCATCTATTAAATAAATAAATCTTAAATCAACAAATCATGTATCATACATTTTTAATGCGTACAAACGTATCTTAATTAAAACGGCGTTCCCATAATTAAAGTGTGATAATTAAAAAAATAATACTAGTTATCAAAACTACTGCAGTATATGGCAATAATGATATTTAATCAATAAAAACTGTCAAAATATACATGAAACTTCATATTGTACACAAAACACAAATAATTTCGGACAAAAATAATAATTTTAATATATTTTTTTACGAACGTATATTTAAACCTAACGAAAATGAGATTCCTGGAAGATGCTGAACTACGTAACCATTTTACAATACTTGTGATGAGAGCTTTTTTTTATTGAAAACATACCATTTGCATGGCAAATTTTCCATACGATAGAATTTTGAATTTACGATAGGTCAGAACGTCAAAACGTCAAAACCTGTTATATCGATATTTTATTCCGTTTGACAAAATAAATTAGCAACTGTTTTATCGGTTTTATTGGCAATCCGTATTAAGATTGTTCAATTAAAAATGTCGAACTCGGAAGTGACTAATATATTTGGTTTCATTATAATTTTACATTCTTTTATCAACTTATATTATAATTCTAGACGATTCCACTTTCGAGATTTTAAGAGGTTTTGTAATATTTTAAATCTAAAATTACTCTGTGAGTCATTTGAATAGAAATCAATTTAAATCAAAATTTTAAATGAAAAAATCTACTAACGAAAATATTTTTAATGTTTACGCTGCTCTTGCAAAAGACTGTGATCAAATTACCCGAGTATCAGGTGAATCATGTCATATAAAATCACTTCCTTTAAGAGTACTCCATACTTGGGTTTAAAGCAGCGGTTTCAAACTTGGGAGGCGCGGACCATTTCTAAGGAGGCACCAAATTGTTGAAATAAAGTTTTTATTATTTAAAATGTGTCTATATTATTATGTAAATATATTTGAAAAAAATAAAAGGTAGTAGCATAAAATTGGAAACTGAAAGGGAAGAACTACTGAATAATAATATAGTTTTACCTTTGTCCGTTGGTATGTTTTACTGACTCGGTTTCCACGAGAGATACTGTCTTTCAAATAAAAATTCAGCCTCATACGAAGAATGGAAACTTTCCTTGCAGGAATTTTCTGCACACTCGAATGCACTTTTACTAAGGTCATCGAAAGTTCGTCCTGGAATATTCACGGCATTCTCGTGGAGAGCGTATGACATTCATTATTCCACTGAAAATTCTCAAAAGAGTATCGGATATGTTAATGTGATGATAAAGTGAAATTCGACAACTCGTTTTTGAAACTATCGGAATTACTTTTCACACAGTTTTGTTTCAATTATTTCAGTATTTAAATAAAATTATTGTGTAAAACAATACTAATAACAATAACATACTATTTAGGAATATTTTGGTGTACACTAACTTGTCTTGCAAGCCTGTCTGACCAAATAAATTCACACGTATGTACGTGCAACTAATAATAGAAAACAGAAAAATCCATCCAAAATATGAACTGTTAACTGTATTCCCACAAACAATGTTTTAATATTTTTTTTATTCAGTCTCAGTAAACATTATCACCAATATTAGATATCGACCGTGTTTAGGCAAAAGGGATTAACCTTCACAGAACAAATTTTACAGAAAGCACAAAAAAAACGTTTTTCAATGATTTTTAGTCAAAGTCACATTAATACAAACTTAAAGTCCAATAAATTGGTTTTATTTTCCTGATCTGATAATTTAAAAAGCTATTAAAAGAAAATCATTACAATTGAGGGTTAATGTTTTTTCCCCCTTTTCACACAAACTTAGTAGGTCGTTCTTTTTTTCAAAATCGGAAGCCGAATTTCGACAATAATTTGGCATTTTCGGCTTAATTCCTTCCTGCACCAGAGCGTGATTGGTTAAAAACTAATACCTGTCGAGTCAAGCAACCTTTCTCATTACTGATTGAAAACGACTTAAAAAAATAAAATTAGCAATGGTTAACTCGTTTAAAATATGATGCTCGGAAACTATTGTATATCTGATGGTTAATATTGACAAAACCGGGCAATTCAGAATGTCCTGAAACAACAGCACATACGAGGCATATTAGAGAGTAATTCCACATTCTAAAAGACTTCACATGGAAAACAACATATTCGAAAGAATGAGATGGCCCCGAAGCTTGCAAGTAGACGAGGAAACGCAGCATTATTTGCGTTAAAAGATATATTCCAGTGATGAGAAATCTGTTTCGCAATTAGGTCACAAAGTTCAATCAAAAAATTAAAACTACAAACAATGTCAACTCGAAAAACATTTTCAATAATTATGAAACGATTTTTATAGACCGGCGATAAAATTTGAAAAGTTCCCGCAAGTCCGAAAACGGGACGTGTCTGATGAAACTTCGATAATGCCCACGCATAATGACATCTGTCTCCAAAAAATAGAGATTTTTGCAAAGATTTGCGAGTGAACGCGGGCCGCAATTATTACGCGTATAATTTAAAATGTGAAGTGAATCACAGGATCATCATCACTATATATATAATTTGTCTATGCCAGTAGTCAATGGTCGGCAAACTGCGGCTCTGAAGCTACATGTGGCTCTTTGGCTACTGCAGTGCGGCTCTTCCACAAATTACGTGTTTATTTTTTTTATTTAAGAGTATTTTAATTAATACAATCAGTCAGCGTGTTATATCTAAATTCAAATAAAGAGAAATTTCTACATTTTCTCTACTACAAGACTAACACCATCTCTTACTAGATTACTATAAAGTATGGTATTTAGTTTTATTCAGTGTACCTAGATTTTAACTGACTTCAAAAAACAGGGTTCTTGTAAAGAAATTTGGCTCTCAAAAGAAATTTAAATTGTTGTACTACTGTTATTTGGTTCTTTTGACTAATAAGTTTGCCGACCACCGGTCTCGATATATGAGAGAAAATCATAATCAATGTAGTGACTAATTCAAAATATCTTTTTAATTATTTAAAATTACTTATTGGCTATGAAAATCGTATTAAATTTCACTACACGTCTTGGTCGATTACATATTATTATTGCGGTTATTATAGACAGTCATTATCCAAAATAAATGCGATTGTCTCATTTGTACTTTCCCACAGTGATATCAAAATGTACTGGAATACACACGTACAGTAAAAATACACACTTCTTCTTGGTTTATTCGGATATGATATAGTTTTGTGAAATTATTTAAAACGAATTAATAAGTTTTAACGATTTTAAACCGTAAACTGTGCGGTGTACGTACATATCCGTACAGGTGTGGGCTGCCAATACGTTAACATAGGGTTCGTTTAATTTTTGAGATTTTGGTTCACGGTGTCCCGGAGAATGGGGAGAGAAAAATTCATAACTCTTATACAATATATATGAGGCGGTTAATGCCAGAGTGGCCTATCCCCTTTCTGAGATATTTGAGTTTGAAGAAGTTGATTGTTATTTGTCTTACATATATACCTGACATCATTACTTTAAAATAAAATTTATTTTTTCATTATTTCCACGTAAAATAATTATTTTA
>JAPMAE010001041.1:6341-18639 GCA_036584705.1 Rhyacophila sp. 25_7 | reverse complement strand
CACGTTCTCTGTATGACGCCGCAAATTCTTGAATCGTAAAGGTTATGTGTCTCGAAAATCAAGTGGCTACAGCCAACCGGTCCAACACAGAAAATGTGATTAGCTGCGGTTTGCCATATAAGCATGTTAAACAAGTACAGGTTGATTTTTTTACGTACTATTCTTCCCATTTACTAAAACTATGTGAAGCTCGCCGCTGTACTGTTAGTTTCATCTCTAGTGTTAAATTCTCTAGAATTTTAAATTTATTTATTTCTTTTGTCACATAAAATCTGTATAAAAATTTGAAAGAGGGATTATCCTATTCTTTTAAAACACTTCCTACCTAAAGGTGCTATAAACGATAACCATGTGTTCATTATTTATTATAACGTCAGACTAGTTCAGTGGTCTTAAAATTTTGTCGACTTATGGAATCCGTAGAAGTATAAAGATTTTTCGGGGAACCCCATCCCAACCTTTGAAAAATATATTTTAATATAATGTTTATGTAAAGATAATTAAAGAAAACTATTGTATTTTTTATTACAAAAATTATCATAAGAGTAATGTAATGTATTCGTTAATAGCATTAACGTGTGCTCCAAGTGTTCCATACCCTTGCATTATATTTAGTGACTGGGGTGTGCTTGCATTTTTTTACAAAAACTGTCGAAATTTAGCTTTATTGATGTTCTCTGCAGTCGCATTTCATATTCTGCATTTAATTTATTTGTATATTTTGTTTTTGTTGCCACATACGGTGAAAAAGACTTTTCGCTTACATACGAGTACGTTATTCCGGATATTATAAAATGTTTATAGGTGTGTGAGAAACTTTTGGGTATTCTGCATGAATCTGCAACCAAAAATTTAGATGTCGCTTTTGCTTAAATTTAGATTTTAACGTAGAATCTGTTGATATGTCGATAAGTTGTTTTTTTTCGAACATGAATGTTGACTCACGGAACTCCCAGAGATGTACTGCGGGACACCGTTTAAATACCACTGGACTAGTGAATCCAAAGCTAGTCATAAACATTAAATATTATAATCGAGTCAGTTGTTTCACTTAGAAGAGAAATTTTGTATATTATACGATTTTATTTCGCGTTATTGAAAATAAACAAATTAATTTACACGATGTGAAACCTGGATGTTATATCTTATTCAACTTTTTTCACCGTACTTAGCACTCAACTAGCATAGAATCGGGGCGATAGTTGCAAATCCATCCCTGTTGTCTATCATATTTTTTGGATAGTTTTCCGATAATAAATAACGTCGCGTGCGTTCACCCTGTGCGTGTGCTTTCTTTCAATTAATAGATTGAATACCGCGTCAGGCGAATTCAGAAAGGTACACTCGTACCATGTTTTCATAATAATCTTTTACACAATGAAATTCTCGTTAACCGGAAGTTTATTGCCATTATTACCAAAAAGAAAGCTTTGTGGAAATAGTCGTACTGTAGAAATATATTTTCCAATGCGGTTTTGTATTGTTGATGAAATATGCTTATGATACATAGAATCACAGTATGGAACTAAAGAACGGAGCTCGATAATTCGATATTGCCTTAATATAATATAACGCTGTAGTTATTCATCAAAATAGTTTTCGTTCAGTTTGCAAACATGACATAACACATACAAATACAAATGTACACTTATTTTTTACTATTGATTTTTTGTCCCGATATCATTTATTTTTTCTTAAACTTTTCCGAATGATTGCGAATCTATCATTATTTTAATATCAATACTAAACGTTAAAACGTATCCACAGTAGATATGGTTTAACATGAAACCATGAAAACAGAAATAAACGTTCTTTATATAATAATTTTGATAAAAAATGTGTCACTAATTTTTTCGATTTCGCTGTAAGAACGTTGAGATTTAAAGTGTACAATATTAACATTTAATGCTGTTTGTAATATCATCACATTGCGCCCTTTAAAATTTAATATATCTAAAAAAATCAAATAAAACACGCATATAACAAAGAAGAAAGTAAAAAATGTTTATTCGTATTTTTTTTAATCATATATTTATCGAAAAGTAAATTATCATCCATTGCTTGGTTCATTCCACGTTTTCAACCAAACCAGGACATGAACCAAAATGATTGAGCTAATAACTCACAATTATTACTCGTAAATAAAAACTGTCGCAACAGTCTTCACATTGTAACGATCCATATGCTTCTTTTCGGAGCGGATATGGATTTAAAAAAATCTTTATTGTTACACGATTAATGTTTCGTTTTAGAAGAAATTAATTGTATGAAATTAGATTATATTTTCTCATGAGCAGAATATTTTTAATGTCAACCGATTTTCCATCCAAAATTATAATTACGAGTATAATATATATTTAGTCAGTATAAGAAAGAGTACACGCAGTATATGTAATCTAATAATAATGTATAAGAGATTCGTCATCATTTTCGGATGATGATACCGGTGCAGTGGTGTGCTCAGGATGTGGTCCTTGGCTAATGAGGCGTAGGGGAAGAATAATTGAAAACTTACTAAACGAAAGTTTATCAACACGAATATTTACAATATAAAGCTCATATTTAAACAATACTTATAATAAATAACAAGTTGGCTTGAAACATTTTCACTACATAGCGAGTAATTTTATAATATTTTAAACTCTTGTTCTTGTATCCAGGTAGACTTTGTTTTCAGCTAAGTATGCAGTGCTGAATAAACCCATAAGCAAAGTAAGTGCTTAGTATCAATGAAAGAGGGGGTACCACATAAACTTTTCATAGGCGAATTTATCATTCAATTTTTTCAAAATTTAATGAAAAATGAATATGTTCTGTTTATAAAACGTTCTTTCTTGAATCATAATATTAATCCTCCAAATTAAGTATCATAATAGGATGGCAGATTGGAGTTATACAATTTTTGAACAATTGTAAGGGGGCACCAAAATTACTTCGTGCTTAGGGCATCTAAGAGTCTTAATCCGACCCTGCAAGTATGTAAAAAGGTTAGTTAGGATGTGGTATCATAAAACTATCATATTTTGACCTGATCGATTGTAAGAATTTTCATTATTGCCTAAAGCTTCTAGATGTTAATAATGAAACTAATATTATGTGAATCGCAGAAAAAAAAAAGAAAACATAAAGTCTGAATGTGCAAAACCCACGTAGCAATAAATTAAATGTTAGTATGGAAGTTTATAAGCTTAAATATTATAATGTTATAAGGGATTATGAGAAAAAGGTTTTCCATTTTGCTGTATTATTTTAATTTTAATAAAACAAAATTACTCGATCGGATATGAGTACAGCTTATTATACTAAAAGAAAATCACCAACACGGTTATGTAAATATTAAAATTTACGTCACATATAAAATTAAAAGTTTTAGGCAAAACATATCTTTAAACATACAATATAAATTCAGCTGGTAATGAATAATAAAAGCATATTCTTTGATTTAATTACGTTATGAGATTAATTATACCATAAGAATTTTTGCAAATAACTTGTAAATGGAGTCATATTTATGGGTATCTAAATTCACTTGATTTGTCTTCTTTTAAGTAGTTTATATTGTATCGATTAATAACAGGCTGGCCCACGGCAACGTCTTTGTTTGACCAACTGTCTTGGACAGGCTCTTCCTCCGTTTTCCGGCTGAACCTTTGAAATTAAACACAAATCAATAAGCAGATGGATTATATATAGATTGATACTTCACCCAAATGAGAGTTTGGATTGTGACAAACTTTCACAATAATTTTGAAAACTATTATTTCTACATGTTGTTTTTCAATTCTGGATCTTTTATGGGCGTTGTTTCTTGTATAAAAATAAATGAAAAATGTTTTTGTTTATGGGTTTCTTACAATGATCAATTAAAATGCCATGTTTGACACTTTTGTTATACTTTGTAATAGTGGCGTATCAACCTCATAGCAAAGTTATACAAAACATGAGGGCCCATCTCGACAGGAGGCTCTTAATCTATAAATCCACTGGCAGCTAATACATGTAAATAAAATCGCGTTGTCTAGGGGGGAGCTTGCAAAAATGTTATCAGGGTGCAAGTATCTTTTTCGTCTATTTATAAATTGTTTTGCGGTGGTTCTCGTTTTTAGATAAAAATCCAACTTTTTTATTGTCAGAGAAATAGTTGACCTATTTTCTAATTAGGCCCCATGCGTAATTATTGCATGATTGGGCTATTGCTTCCAGCTACGCCACTGCTTCAGAAAAATATCCGAAGTTTCTTCAAAATATTTGTGTTAAACTTATTAGTTTTGTATGGAACTGCATGAGAATAAATGACGCATTGAAATTATATATTTTCTATTGCAAGCCTCAATCTACAATTATTCTACTAAGATAAATAAATATATATTCAAATATATGATCGTGCTTATATCAGTGCATTTAATTATTTTTTTAAATGCGAATATATTTCCAATATACCTCTATTGATCTAAACTTCCGGACGATTCCATCTCCACACGTGGCACTGCAAGCTGACCATGCACTCCATTCGGTGACCAAACAATCTCGTCGACCTCCCAAGCCTTGTGATTGAGTAAACTGTCTTCTTGGAGTATTCCGAGGTTCCGTACCTAGTAAAGCATCTGGAAATCAAGAATAAGTGAATTTATATAATGATCCTTGATTCTCCTCTTCTCTTGATCTCTTGATTTTCCTGCAACGTCATCTCAGTTGAATTCTATAATTATGTGTACGATCTAACAAATACAACGATGTATGATTAAACAATCGGCTTTCCTTTATGTTGTTCTCTGTGTGAGCTAAATTCCTAAGAAATAATGTTGCCATTGCAACATTCATTAACTTTGAATAAGATTTTTAATTTCCTGTAAACATATTTAACGGTCATTTTAGGTA
The DNA here is from genome assembly GCA_036584705.1 of Rhyacophila sp. 25_7. Classification (NCBI taxonomy): domain Eukaryota; kingdom Metazoa; phylum Arthropoda; class Insecta; order Trichoptera; family Rhyacophilidae; genus Rhyacophila; species Rhyacophila sp. 25_7. The sequence goes on along the minus strand of JAPMAE010001041.1, from coordinate 13,761 downwards.
ATCTAATAAAACTTTAATTTTACTGCATGCCGGACATTGTAGAATATGTTTAGACCCATAAACCTGATTTGGAGAAGCAATGTAGATTGAAGTTGATATAACAATGGAATATGTACGTTATTTCTATCGGGGAAGATATACCGTGTTTGGCCTTTCGCATTGCGGTCATATACTCGTACTTTTCCCGCTCAAACGAAATGACAGCTCGCTCAGTTGGGCAACCTAACAAGCCATAAATGCTCCTTTTGTATCTATAAATAGAAATTGCGGCGTAAAGTTGGCCAGCATTGTTACTATTGAGAGCGCGATATGCGCAATATTATTCGATTAAAATGACAACATCGAGCATAAATACTGGAAGGCATATGTAAACATTTTTTTAAATTAACAAAGATATTTCAAATCGATCTACTTAGTTCTCAAACCTATAAACCATCACGGTTACCAACATGAGCATATGATTACAGCGGCATATGAAAATTCTGACTCCGAAAATTCAAAATATACTAGATTATAAAGAAGTGTGCCCTTACGATTTACACTAATAAATATACAATTATGTACAAGCTATAAGCTTTATTTTTAAAGTATTTATTCAGAAATAACCCATATTTCGTATTGCTTATAATTGATAAGTACATAAATGAAATATATATCACAAACTGATTCCAAATTAATTTAAACCAAAATTTGTAGCCTGTTGAGAAAAGAAATTGGTCTGGTTATTAAATTACGACAAACTGGACATGGTTTTATTGAATGGATGCTTTGACGCGCTTATCTCGCCGCGTACTTAGGGGTCGTCCGTAAACCACGTGACGCTCTTAAGGGAGAGGAAGGAGTGACTACCAAAGTGTACATGGCGTTACAAAGAGGGAGGGATAGGTTAGTTTGTATTTGTCACGTAACATTTTCTCGATGTACACGATAAATCTAGAACTCTCAAGAAGATGTTTGGAGTACCTCCAGCAATTACTCGATCCGTCACCCGCTCCGAAATGAGATGGGCGGACAACATAACAAGAAAACCGAAAATGTTGAGTATAAATGGCGGCAAAGAGAGAGCTAGTGACAGAGAGACCTGTACAGTCGGCCATATAATATTATTATTATATTAACATTTTTCCTCTCAAAAAGTGAATATGAGTCGATTCCAAATTTCATTCCGATTTAATGTGGAAAGTTACGTAACCTTTGAGAGGAGGGAGGAGGGTGTCAAACTGAATGTCTACATGGTGTTACATGAAAAGGGGGAGGTTAAGAAACGTAAGAAAAAAACTTTACGTGGTTTATGGATGACCACTTATCGAGAAACATCCTTCTTTCTAGATATCGCCTATCAATGAAATTGGTTACAGGGTAAATAAAGCATGGTCATAGGGAAAAAACACCCGTTAAGTAGAGGTTCTAATTTATTTACGGTGGTAAATGAACAGACTTTACAAAAATTGTTCCATTTTTTAAATTTTTGATTATGTTTTTCAATAAAATTAGAGTGCACTTTCGCCATATTTTATTGGTGAAAAATGTAGAACTACCCTTTAAGCCGTTAATTTCGAATCACCCAAACTAATAGAACTATCTTCCCTACCGAAATAGTATTTGATTAATATTACTAGTTTAAATAGAATCAACTTATGAAAAAAATTATTGTACTGATTTGCAGATTATATTTAATATATATAAAGTAGTCATTTTGTATAATGTTTTTCTAATTATTCATTTGAACAGTGGTGTTAGTTGATGCGGTATCGTTTTTGCGAAGGGTGCCAAAATCGAAATACCTACTAACATGATTATATAACATAAAGACAAAATAAATTGTCTCCATAAACCCCCAAAGCCCATAAAAAATCGCGATCCATAGTTTTAGAAACGCCCCTCTACAGCAATTTGAAATTAAATATATATATAAATAATACATTTTGTCTAGTGCAATTCGTGTTTTATATAAATTCTCATGTCATAGTAATTTAACAAACGTTCAAGTGTCTAATTGTCTATTTAAAATGACGATTTGTTCATCTACAACAATAATAATTGCCATAGTCGATAAAAGTATTAATTAATTGACCAGATAATTTATAATGGACTAGAATAGCTGCGTTCAACACATAAAAATAAATAACATCTTTTCATCAAATCTCTTAATTTAATTCAATACGCTTTACACAGATGGCAGTACTATAAGATTCATAATTTGGGAATCGGTCATTTTAGCTGATTATTATACAAATATTTATAGTTTCTATTTTAAAACATATTTATTACAAGGCTTTTTTTCAAACATATTACATAAGATGATTAAAATAATATTATGAACGCATTTTCCTATACATATATTCTGTACAATCGCGATAACTAAATTTTACTAAAATAATAATGTGTAATGGACATCTGTTGATTTTGAAATTGTCTATAAGTACTTAGTTTTTTTAATATGAAAAGTTTTTTTAGTTATAAACGAAATAAAACTGACAAACGACAGATTTTAATTCTTTATTACTTTATAATTCGAGCGAAAAAATCACCTACAATTAATTTCCTTTTCAATCAGGTGTCTTATTCGCGTAAAATTTTTAATGCATGGATTTATTTATAATATAATGTTTATGTAATCGATCCGTTTTAATAACAGTATGATATTGAATAACTGCAGATTATCGACGCAATACACGCGCCATATTTGGCTGAGGCCCGCCAGGCTAATCACCTACCTGCTAAGTGTCAAGTTGTTGCACCTGACTGGATTATCGATTCTGAAATTAGTTTCATGGTCTTCGACCTTGCGTATGTAAATATAAAATTACCAATTGAATCACCGTATACTTCCGAATTTAGGCAATTTAGTGATAGGCACATTTTAATTAAATCATCAATATTCAATTACTGCATAGCACACACTGTAAATTGTGTTATGATTTAATATTTTTGTACATATTATATTTTCAACATAAATATACAATATGGTATTACATAACAATGGTTGCATTACGATAAAAGGATTGATCAATATTAAAGAAATTATTCGGTAGACATCATTGGCGTAACTAAATATTTTAGGCCCTCATACATTAATAATTATGCAAACGTTTCCTCCTTGCATGTTTTTTGTGATGAAATTATTCTCCCTATATCTTGATATCTATTTACATAATGCTACACGACTAATTTACAAGAATATAGATGCGTCAAAAACGGATTTTAATACTTATAATTTAATCTTTTATAAGCGCTAAATATTTAAATAAATTATTTAGGGATACTCATGGAATATATAAGAGTCTTTCTTATATGTTTATATCGTGATCATTTCCTGTTAACACTTTGTTAGAGAAATATTCTATATATTTTACCGGGGTACCTTTTCGTAAGATGAAAAAAAACAGCAATACTGGGTATCCTAAAAAATGTACTCACGGTGTGAATAACAAGATATTCTCAAAAATAATTTATAGCTATGTATAAAAAAGTGAATTTGCAAAATTAAATTATATCTAAAATAAATAATACGAATAATCGTTCTTACTTATTCACAATTGTTCAAACTGCTGACCACTATTTTTCAACTTAACTAATGCAGACTTTTGTTCATAAGTATTCAAGAAGATTTTACAAATTGGGAAACATTATGTTCTAATTTCCTCTCTCGACTTTTCGAGCATCGCTCGTTTTTTACATTTAACCTTATTATTAAAATTTCACCATAAAAATGCTATTGGCTCGAGGTTTGGGGAATATGTAAAATATTCGAATATGTGTGTATTTGTTTGTTTGCCTTGAAGTTTCTTTACATCAAAATTATTTAAAAATATATATATTCATATGGGTAATGAACGGTCGAATGGTGTGATTTTTTGGGTACTAGTGTTTTTATCAGTTTTTATCTGAATGTAGACTACATCCTACAAAACACCAGAGATTAGTTCTGCGACATTGTGGTAAAAGTCGATTTACCTATTTCTTTGTCATTCTAAATATTTTTTTATTGATATGCTGGCATAAGCACAGTACGTTGCGGAGCCTTGTCGATTTGACTCTTCGTTTATTCTCCTACGAGTATTTGTTGTGAAACCTCAAAAAACTGTCCAAAGGTAGTCCATAAATCACGTAACGTTTTTCTTATTTTTTTACCCTCCATGTAACACCATGCAGACATTCAGCTTGACCCCCTCTCCCTCCTTTCAAAAGTTACGTAACCTTCCAGATTAACCAATTAAATGACAGAAGCGAGTTAACTCGCACAATTTAAAACTGAGTTTGATAGACAAATTTGTATATTTTGGATGATTTTAAATAAAAAAGTGCAGTGATATCATTATAATATAAAAACAAAATCATGATAAAGAAACATTAAATGTACTCGTACATAAAAAAAAAATATTGCCGTTTATTGTGGCACTATGAGACCTGTAACATTTGATAACAATAAAGATTTAAAAAAATATTATTAAACACTATTTTTTTTAAATAATACCACTTACCATGTATCCAAAACATTATATTTTTAAACAACTTTTTTGAAACTTAAACAATATTTGAAATAATTATGAACTTTTATCTGTCATTTGTTTACACCTGAATATAATCCTTATATTCACAGTTTTATTAAAAACTAAGAGTGGTTGGTTCGACATATCCTTCTAACAAATACCAAATGACTGCTGTTCTTTAAATTGAGTATTTTTTTTAATAAACGACGTTTACTACCTCGTATATTAAATTGCCTGCCTAGGTGATACATTTTTATATCAATATATTTTTCAGACACTGCTTTCATGTGGTACTACTGTTTGTGTAGAAGTAGAAGTACATCTGATTTTTCGCGTCCATTCCATATTATTAAGGAATGACAGACAAGTGTGCATAATAATAGTTTTTGTATATTTTTTTCTTTATTATAATAAGTGTCCGTCAAGAAAATTTTCCGTATTTTATTGAATTGTTTAGTGAAATATCAATATTCATGAACATATATTTTTACTAAATTCAACCCTGTACATATTTAACATCTTTAAGTGGGGAGGGCGCTATCGCCTCACGTCCCTTCCCTCATTTGCGATTACCACTGTGTGTATATTTTTTATATGTATGAGTCTTCTATATTATTATATGTTCTATGAGTTACATAAACATGTTATCATTCAGTTATTTATATATCGCAGAATGTTTTGATTGAAGAAACGCGTGAGCTATAAAAATACGCGTGCCAGTTCAATTGGCTCACGTCTGTTTTAATAAAATATAAACTATAAACAATGCAAAATGAATATTATAGCCAGTGCATATACATTGTATCAGTATTGAATGAATACTTTGTTATACACTTTAAGAGTTGTGAAAGAGATCACTTAACAATATAAACACGTAAGGTTGTTTAAATTTGTGACCTTAGTTTTCAGCGTCGTTCATTAAACTCTAAAAAATAAACAAACCGAATCTATATTGTATTGAAATACACATAATAATGGAGAAAGTGAAATACTCGTATGTACATAATATTATAAATCTGATATTTATTGCGTTCGAAACTGTCCATCTTTTCAGGTGAAGAGATATTCGAAGGGTGATTGGAAATAACGATCAGAGCAGGGCCGCATTAAGACTTTTTGATGCCCTAGCCCCTAACTAATTTTGATGCCCCTTACCTATCTAGATTTATTCAAAATTTCTATAGCTTCTAATTTGTGAGCACAGTGTACTTTATTTTCCAGGATTAAAACATAATGACACAGGGGAGAATAATAATAAACAAAACTTATTCATTCAGTTTACTAAATTAAATGGTAAATTCGACTATATAAATTTCTCTGGTGCCCCACTTTTGATCGATTCATAAGCACGTACTTACTTTGCTTAATGGTTAATCCAGCACTGGATCAGAGTCTATTTTTGTTCGAAAACAACACCATGATGCAATATTGTAATGTTTACGGAACGAATTGAAGTGTGTATTCGCTTGGTGAAAGAAAGGTCCACTATACTGAGAAAATAAAGGGCAAAGATATGACTTGTCGGCAAAGAACGATCAGGTTCCACGCGTTGACGGCTAGAAAATATATTAAAGACAGCACACAGTTGAAAAATTTGTAAAACTAACATAAATGTAAAGTCTTAATAAAAGATGTTTTTCTGATAAAATGATTATTTTGGACGATTTTTAATTTACTATTGCCCATAATAATGGCGATGAACTTTAATTATTTTTTTCAAAATTTGCGAAAAGTGACTCTGATTGTTATTCTCCGTCACCATTCATTTGTTTGGCGTTGAAATGTGAAATCATTTCGTATCTAGCAATTTTACCATTTTAAAAAGCGAGTGCGTTAAATTCACACATACCCCGTTCGCGAGCTCACACATCCATGGGTGCATTATATTATGATAATATTATATTCAAGAAAACAAGAACGATATTACGAATGACATTATTACTTATAGATTCTTGTATGAATGGAAGGAAGCCTGACGGTTTTTACATAATAATTCGATGTAGTATCTTGTAAAATTTATCTTAGAAAATACTGTGACTTTATGATTCGAAATCTGTTTACAACCTTCGAAAGAATAAGATCGATAATGTTAAATACATTGCAGTCGCCACCTTATTTTGGCCTTGGTACCTAATTGACGTCATATCGTCGACATATTTATTACTGGACAAACTAAAATTGATTGGTCTGTTAGGACATAGTAAACTTGACCGCGCCCGTATTTTAGATCGAGAGTAACAGGTCAGGAAAAGGCGAAAGGCTTACAATATAAAATCCGTAAAATCTCCTAAATTTTCTATTTGCATCAATATTTTTCATTACCGTTGCTACTTTAACGTAATTTTTTTGGTCCTTTGGTGGTTCTACTGTGTCAAAAACTGGGAGTTTTTACGTATTATCTTCTTCTTTTTTTAACCATCGCTCCTTAACCGGAGCATATGGATACCACATGTTGCCTGTATGACTCCCTGTCACTAGCCATTCTTCTTAAATCCTTCTATGTCATCCCGTCGGATACACCCTGTAGTTGGTATTCGACGGCCTCCCGGGACGACGGAACCCACTTGGCTTGCAGAAAAGGCATACCTGGTTGAGATGCAATTCAAGCATTTTCAGCGCGTGACGAAGCCAAGTCTAATATATCATCTTCACTTTGGATGTGATGAGATGCTGCTTGGTCTATCCCTTTTCTAGAATTCGCCGCAGGCATCTATCTGTCTTCGAAGATCAATAAATAATTCTTTTGAGACTTCGTAAAGTCGTAATTCGTTGAATATGTGACATTTGGTTTTGATTGAATACAGCTGTGTATCCTAGATATTTCGCGTGGAGTTGAAGGATGCTTCACCAAGTCCCATTTGGGTAGCGAGCTCACTTTGCGAGTACCATCTTCTGTAATATTTATCCCCAGGTAATTAAAGATCGAT
>JAPMAE010001039.1:7364-18441 GCA_036584705.1 Rhyacophila sp. 25_7 | reverse complement strand
GCTCTGAATTAGTTTTTTCCTCTTTTTTACATTATCGTGATCAGAATTTTATTTGGTTACCTTTGGGATTACCCACTCAGGTTTGTTTGCGGGAGCGAAGCCATTTTTACTTGTTCAGAAATTTACTTTTTTTTGCAAAACATTTTCAACAAAAAAATATTGTCGGAACTTGTAAATAAATTATCAAATTTTTCACTGTTTATATTTGTAATCGAGAAAGGAAATCAATAGGATTTTGGTACAAAATTGTATGTCTTTGTTTTTACTTTATTACAAAATATTATCGAATTTTACGGCATAATTAATAGCCCATGACAGAGATAATCTAATGAACAAATACCCCGATGTAATGTTTATCAATTTTTGTTTAAATGCAAATCGATGGCGGGTATTCAGATTTTTTATGTATGACTACTAAGTGATCTTCTATTAATAACTTTTATTATTAATGATATAAAAACAAATTCCCCTATTTATTTTACCTTAAAAACGCGTATTTTTATTGTTTATGCGGATATTTTCCATTAATATTACTAAAATTAAAAGTTTTCGCTGTAAATAACGTACAATTCACAACAAATTTAATTTTAAATCAACGATAATTTCTAACGCGTTTATTCTAAATTACCAAGTGATATTGATACGGTGGTATAAACCATTCAAGTTTGAGACAAACTGTATAGCTATTCATCGGGTTTTTATATCTTCAGTGGTTTCCCTCCAATAATTTACACTCTATCTTTCTGCAGTTTTCATGATATCATCCCATGGTAACAAACCAGGCTACGTGTGTAAGAAATGGTACGTACAATAATTTAGCTGGCACGTGAAGATTCATAGATTCTTATTTTTTTCTCATTAATAAGGCTCGGAAGGGAGAATAAAAAAGGACATACTGAGCCATTTACGAAAGAGTGAATGAACCTATTCCATCTCATCGGACAACGTTATTAAAGGATGACATAGTCCTTACGTCGTATTTCTATGCAAAAACTAATTATAGTATAACTGTAGTTATTCAAATATATAAATTTTAAAAAAAGCTGCTCAGAAAATCAGACAGTCATATTATATGTATTTAGAAACACACACATACCAATGTGTGTTGAGCAAACTTACTTATTGCGTTAAACTAAAATATGTACTTAATTAGTATGAGAATTTTCATTTAATTTTTTCATAATTCAACTTACATTTACGCACTACCTAGTTTTAAAATAAGAAATTGCTAAAATGAAGTTTTCGTGTGTTCATAATTGACTATAACTATATTTTTAAATTTATTTCATGTATATTTATTTTTTCTGCAATAACTCTACATATTCACGCAATTTATTTAAATAATGATGATTCATTAAAATTTTACCCAAATCAACGTCTGATTGCATCCATGAAATATTTTAAAAGCCTGTTTTATCTTATGACCTTGAGGTAACCTAATAACTTTGTCTCTAGAATACTAAATCTTTGAAACTTCTAACGGAAAATTACCACGTTTGTTACACGTACATACGTAGTGATAATACATATATCATTACAATTTAGATAAAAAAATATTTCAACAGTCACTCTTGTAATAGTAAAGCAACATATATTTACGGTGACGTGTTTTCAATTATATTATATTTGATTAATGTTTGTTCGTTAAGTGTGATTAAACTTACATCTGTACAATGATGAAACATTACCTACTCGTTTATCATAAATAACTAATGTGCCGCGATTTTGATAATGAAATTGGTAAAATTATATATTGTCTGGAATAGAGTGTTATTATTTAATATTTTCACGTAAAATCACCCATTTTATAATTGTAATGTGTGGTGTTGTTCTCGTGTATTACTCAACCTCTCAATGGAGAGGTTTTATAGGTCCCACTACATATACACCAATATCCACAATCGCGATTATGCGCGGTAGCTTGCCTGAATTTGCACAAATAAAATTATCTTTTAGCCTCAGATAATTTTACGTAATGACCGTGTGAAGTAGTACCAAATGGTTTTTCTATCATGGACTGCAGTGCTGAAAGTTCGGTAAAATTTGAAATGTTATTTTTATTTGTACTGGTAACCTAAATATAACCTCAAATAGTTTAACTACTTTTATCATAAATAACTGTTAAAATAACAACTTAAGGCTTCAAGACAAGTATGGTTAAAAATATTCAATATGTTCATCTAATATACTTATTATTAGTTTATGGAGTGAAGTTTAATATAAAAATAGTTTCTATTTACATTTCTAATGAAATCAGATCAAATAATGATGAAATTTTAGTTCAAAATTTAAAGCTTACTTATGTTATAATGTTATAATGTTATATGTATATATTATAATAGTCGCCTTTGTAGGTGAGTGGATAGTACATCCATTTATAATAAATTTCTAAGTATTTCTTTTTACTTAGTTACTTATTACTTATCGCGCTCGTAGAATAACCACGAATAGATAGCGCACCCGACTCACAAGCCGAGAATCTAGGGTTCAAATCCCAGAGCTGGCGAAATTTGCACAGGTTTTTTATGTGCATTTGAAACCAGGGCCAAATTCATTGAGCTAAGAACTGTCAACTTACTTGTAAAAAAACTGTCTAAATAATCTTCACAATTATAGAGATCCATATGTTTCATTTTGGAGCGGATATGCTTGAAAGAATGTTAAAATATTATATATTGCGCTATAAAACACGGCTAAGTAATCAGAAACCAACATAATAATTATTATGTGAAGTCTAATATTAACTACTTCTCATTTACGTTGCATATATTATATTATCAAACTTACAATAATTATAAGATAAACTATTGATTCCACTTTAGTATAATGTTTTTAAAACATATATATTAGGTGTCACTGTATAGAAAAAGGCTTTTGGTTTTTTGGAAAACATTTTTGAGACAAGCTAATTTCTTGAAAAACCGATTGATGTGTTAGGGTCGTGATGGATCAATCGTATACGTTCGATTGAGAAAGAAGAAATAGTGGCGTACTAACATTGTTTATTTCAGGTTATTTAAATGTTTATAAATAGATACATATCATCAAAATTATGAGCAGTGTATGTAAATTATAGAGAAGCGTGCACTTTGGATTCTAAAATAAAAATAATACAAATGCATGACCGAATATTTATGATCAACAAATGATATATTATACATTTGTCTCATATGTAAACAATTAAAAAATACAACATTTTCACTGAATTATATGTATTTTAACATTAAATAGTGTAATATCTCTGAATTTTGGTTGTCAGTTTATTCAGCCCTCATCAGAGTTCCCACAGCTGGCACATGCATGGTTTCCATAATGTGTACCACAGCATATACTGCTCCTTTTATAGTTATATGTATAATTTCTATGATAAAAATGTTCAAAAACGAATTGTAGAAAAAGAATTTCAAAAAGTATTGACAATTCATTTGAAAACCATACTGATGTTTTTTAGTACTAAAATAAATCTCATCATAGATTATAATTAATCTTTTGAAAATACATATATTAACCACTGATATAAGTATTTTATTCATTCATTTAACAGTCATGACAATGAAATATTTAGTTTCTTTATTTTAGATATTAAATTATGTATTTATTATTAGATATATAACTTTAAAGGTCATATAGGATGTTCGGTGCTTACTTTCAGCTTACATAAAACAGAATTTTCTGTTTGAAGTGTCTAAGTGTTCACCCACGTATGTTTATTTATAAGTTAATGTACATTTAAAATATGGCATAAGAGTTAATCCTGTAGTCATGACATAATTCCAAAATATAAAAAAAACTTCATATAATATGTATTAATATATATAAATGATCCATATCTAAGTAATATACTTAAAGTACTATAATTATACCAATATGTACTCATATATTATCGGTCTAAATATAATATGCTATTTACGCCACTGATATTATTCGAGTTCGAATAAATTGCCTCATTGCTGAAAGAATCTGTCAGTCTCTAATAAGTCCTGACAAATTCGATAAATTTGTAAAAAAAAACCGAAAGATTTAGTTAGATTGAGACTGATTGGATCTAAAGAATCGATAAACTAACGATAAACCTTTTGATTTCGATTCAGAATTTAAATGAATGGTTATTTTAAAAAGAAACTTTACAGAAACTAAACTTTTAGAACATATTATTATCGATTCTTAGATTACCTTTACAATCACTATTATCTCTTACAGTTTTATGAAAATTTTTAATAAAATTATAGTATATGTAATATATAATAGAATGCTTATAATAATTAATGTGTTGCTTTATAAATATTTTTATTTGAAAATAGATTTTGAAGCATCCATTTTTCTCAAAAAAATAAATGTGATTTTCTTTCTAATTTTGTATGTTGCCACCTGTAAAGTTAAATAATTAAATGATAAATTTTGAAGTTAATTATTCATTTCATGATTAAAATAAAGTTTTATGCGTATTTCTATAGTTATATAACATATATTGAACGAAACAATAAATATTTTGTTACTAAATAAAACATTTATCACTGAATATGTCGATAATCAAATAATTTATTCTATAAATATTTCTATAAAACCTTAAATCTAAATGCAATTATACGTACATGTACATGATTTTTTGGAGATGATTTTTCAAATTTAATTATGGGATATATTACATAATCCACAAAGGTTATATAATACACTGCCAGTATAAAATCATAAAATCGTGTTTGCTATTGATAACAATCGAAGAGTATAATGTTTTAATATTAATTATAAACGGTTTTTATATCGTCTAATATTTTAAAATTAGTGTTGCTTTTTTAAATTGTTTGAAAATATTAAATACTTATATTTTATATATAAATAAATATATATATATATCTTTAATTATATATTATATTTTCTTCATCCTATTGAATTTCTTGAGATCAATTTTATCGTTAATTATTACTGTATTAAATAGTGATTAGTTTTTTACTTTTAGATACAGTTCTCTGCACAATCAGGTGAATGATAAATCATCAGACGTTTGATATACAACTTACATTCGGCGTAGACAGATGAGATGAGATGAGATAGTTAAGAGCGATAATTATTTTGTATAGAATTGAAATATAATAATGATTTGTTTATAAATATAAATGAAAAGCATTAGAATGTGAACGTTAAAGCCAAGGATTAAATTCATTTTTTTAGAACCGATACTTGACTTTTAGATTTTATTATTTTTTAATTACGAGCGATGACAGCTTTAGCAGTTAATGTTGCATGTGAACTGAAAATCAATGTAACAAATAATACAGTGAGACTAGATGCATTGATTTTTTTTTTAAATATTTTCTGAAATTAATTGCAAACATTATTATTACACTTTGTATAGGAGCCGTAAACGACATAAGAATTCAAACTATATCCAAACCGTTTTACCAATATTTGTCTAACAATACCGGAATCATCGTGTACCCCGTAGTGATCAGATTTAAATCGTTTTCTGTATACATATAATAGTGAGAGAAAATAACATATTTATTGTTACATACCTCGCGAATGTCGATTTTCCCATCTTGGTTGTCATCGTATGCCTCCATAAAGCATGCCTTTAACTCTGCCAGCATGGCGTCTGACACAGCCTGCGAAAAAAGAAAGAAAATTTATTATCATAAAGCAGGTAACATATATACGTGCATAGAATAAAAAAATTGAGCTATCGTTTCGACAATTGCGCTTATTTTTTTTGTAACGTGAAAATACAGAAATATTATTTATCTCTCTTTCTATATGAATATCATTCTTTTAAATCTTTGATCAATTTGAATTGTTATAGACATAATTAACATATCTACCTATTTAGATAAAAAGGATTAACCCTCACAAAACAAATTTTACAGAAAACACAAAAAACCTTTTTTAATGATTTTTAGTTAAAAGTCTCCTAAAACAAACTTAAAATACATGATAACCAATAAATTGGTGTTATATTTCCTGATCTGGAAATTTAAAAAATATATTAAAGAAAAATCATTCCAATTGAGGGTTAATGCTTTCCACACAAACTTAGTAAGTCGTTATTTTTTTTAAATCTAAAGCTAAATTTCAATAATAATTCGGCCTTTTTTACTTAATTCCTTTTGGTAGAACGTGTATTATGTTGTATATATTGTGATTCTCAGTTAAAAGCACATTTCAAAAATCTGAGAATTAAACCCTTTTGTTTATATAGGGTCGATATGATATAATCAGGAACATATTTACAAATTATTAGCATTCATGCACAAATTATAGATTACAGTATTTAATTATAAAAAAGCACGCATCGGTATTTTTAAATTTAGAACCTCTATCAAACTGGGCCATCATTATACATGAATTGCACAAGGTTTTCTTATATATTATAACAAAAAATAAACAATGTATTTTCAAAACATCGGATCAAAGATGGCAAAAAAATTTCTGCCAGTGTTTCAATATAAACCGTAAAAATTTTCGAACACCCATTTTAAACTACTCGTATAGATAAATCATATGTTTTTATATTAAAATACGTCTTTAAGATATCTTATCTCAACAGCTTTTTAACACAAAAAGAACTCTTATTAAAGTTAAGCATGTTCTCTTATGAAAATTATATTATACAAATATTATCATCATAACTAAGACACAAACTTATATAGAATACCGGAACAGAATAATAATCAACGCAGTTGCTTTTTGTTCCAACATACTACTAACTATCTTTCAAAAACCCTTTACTTTGAACAAACCCTCGGGGTAATAATGTTATGAGTATTTCAGTTTCATGCTGAGAATATTTTACACGTAATTAACGGTCGCTTTTGTAGTTTATTCCTAGAATAATCTTAAATAATCTTAAATAATTAAAAAAATCAAATCATATAATTTATTCCACTACATAACCATGTATTTTATTACATCCTTTCTGGAAAAAAATATATCTAAAGAAAATACACATAATTATAAAAATACACAAGTTTAGTGACTATAATACAGCCTATAGATGCTTGGGTGTAGTCATTGAAGTGAAAACGGTTTTAAAAAGCGCGTGTTGTTTTTTTCTGTCCGTAAAAGCGTGTTCGACAATGGCTTTCTGGCGGGAGTTTCGAGGCCAATCGGGCCCCAGGCGCATATAAAAGGGCCGCGTAATAAATAGGCCATCATTCTGACACAGGGTTGCTCGAGTATGATTAGTTTTTTTTGTTTAGTGAGCAGTATGTATATTGTAGTATTGCAGCTACTGTACTATAATATTATCAAAGTGAAAATTAATTTTTATACGTTTTCCACGAAAGTCCATAAACAGGTTTCAAATAACCATTTATGTACAAGCATATTACGCACAAATTTATAAGTACGTATATGGTGTAAGTTATAATTTATAACGGTCATACAATAAGGTTTTCTTTAAGTTTTACATCTATAAGGGGTTACTTTATTCAGCCTGTTATATTTTTAGTCTTATTTGGTTAAGATAACTTCGAGTTCATTTTCTGTATTCACCGTTATATTTTTAAACCATCTGGTTATTTTAAACACCAGCTTAATCCTCATTCTGAAATGATCGGGCATTAATATTTTATATTTATGAAGTACCCGCAAAGACGAAAGAACATATTACACTATTGCTGTATAAGTGTTAAAAATAGAACTAGCAATATATGTATATGTATTATAAATAATGACAACTACTACCATATATTTTTTCTAACATGATGAAAAATCACAATATTTATAAAAATACCAAAATATAATGATTTCTGATAGTTAAACAACTTAATATTATGTAATAAATTCCATACTTGCTACGCTCTTCTACTTCCATCTGTCCACTTTACTAAGTTGTTAAAGTTGTTAAAAATATGCATCATATTCATTTGTTGTATTTGTTTATTTTTATTGACTGAGAAAATGGAGCATATGGATCTCTACAGTGTGAAAATTGCTTTTCCAGATTTTTTAAAAATCCAAATATTTTTATTGTGTGTGTAGGGATCCGTAATGATTGTTTAAATACTAAAAATTCAATCGGCTTGTATAAATATTTTTTGTTTTATCTTAAAACCATATTCGATCCGAAATAAAGCATATGGGTCTCCATAATATAAACATTATTGATTTTTTATGAGAGTATGATTAATTGTCAGTTATTGGCTTATCTATATCCCGGTTCTAAATGGGCATGAAAAAACATGTGCAATTTTCGGCACGTACGCGACTTCAATCTGAGACTTTTGTGTTATAAGTCGGATGCCCTATCTACTCATCTAAGAATGTGATTTATTAAAAGTGATATAATATAATAACATAAAAATATTGATTGAAAATTTAATAAATAATAAATGTAACAATTATATAATTTGATAATGAAGACACTAACATATGTTAAGTTTTAACCGGCTAATTTTAGCTCAGCATAGCAACCGATTAGTCTACTAAGGTTGAAGTTTTTTTCATTATTTTAGGTGTTTTCTCAAAAAATACACTCAGCAAAAAAATTCAAAGGTTGTGAAAAGAAAATGGCTGGTGCGTAGAGTGAGAAACGTGTCATATCACACTATATTTTTTGGTCTATGACAGGGTTTCGTAATAAATATTTTATGGGTCACCGAATTATGAAACAGCTAAAAAAACTGGAGTGGATCAGTGTGGATCAAATTTAAATCTAAACGCTACAATTATTTCATGTGTCTAATATAGCACGAATACAAAATTTTGCTAATTTTTATTAAATATTACTATTAGCTACTTATATAGTAAGTTTATAAAGATTTTTTCTTTTTTTATGAAAGATTTGGGCATAACGCATTGTATTATAAATATGAGTATTGCTGTTGTGAATAAAATTAAACACAAAAATACGAAAAATATCACTAATAGTTAAGTCTTAAGTTTAACAGAATGGTTTTTGAAAAAGTAAAAACAATGCTTTTATGGACACATTAACTTAATCTTATTTTCTAACTTCCAGGTGCATCTATATACGGCCGTAAATGTTATGAAAAATTTTCTGCAAAAACCAAGTAAACCACATATCAATCTTCAAACTATTCTACATCAAGATTTAAGTATTGAATGTTTAAGATTTTTTTTAATAATTATAAATTTTAAAAAATATATTCACATTTTCCAGGTCATGCTTATGTAACATAATGACAAAAGCATTTATTTTTTTCTTGGCAGGCTTCCCTGGGATCTCATTTTTACTCTTCTCTAGGCTTCACATTTATTTTACTACGGGAAATACCTGACAATATCTAAATATGTTGTAGATCATATAATCATCATAAAATTGACAAGTCAACACAATCAGCAGTAGTTGGTCGCTTACAGAATAGTATAGTTTAGTAATTTACATTTTGTCTGCTGGGTCATCAGTTTGAATATTATACCCAAACCGAAACGTTTATTTCTTATCCATGTTATAATCAATTGAAAAAACAACAAGATTTAAGAAATATAATAATATATTAAATTACTTGTATCTTTACACTAATATTAGCAAACCTGTGACCCATTTAATATTTTAAATACAATTAAAATGGTTTCTAGACCACGCTTACTTACATCCCTTTTTAGCAAAAAATGTATGAGCCACGAATATTTTTTAAAGTTTATTATATACCTCTTTTTAAAACAAACCAAACCCGCGGAAAAAAGTTTACAATTTTTATTGTTGGACTAAAAATAATTTTGTACGCTCTTTTTTTTTAGTTTTTCAAAAAATGTTGACGTATAAACTCTAATAAGACGTCAAAATGCTCAATATTAAAGTGGAAAGTATTTTATAATATTTTGTAATAATTATGAATTAGTTGAAGAAATTTTGGCATCATATACTCGTAATTTGAAAAAAGGTTAAATATTAACATACAACTCTTATGGTGAACATTTTTTTATTTTTATTATTATTTTTTAGTTTCACTTTCAATAGCAACGTTTAAACCATAAATAAAAAAATATTAATTAAAACATAGATATTCAATTAAAGATATTTTTTCGAGTTATATATTCAATAGTCAATAGTCTATACAAAGCGATCTATTCGAGAGTACTATCAATATATACCAAATAATAAGGCATAACAAATAATACTACATAAAAATTACTCTTATAGAAAAGTATCTTACATTTTCTCGCAGTGTTTTCAATTTCTTTATTTCAATCTGTAATACTGCTTTTTAGAAATATATCAAAATCAATAGATATTGTCTATTTTTCCATGTCAAACTCTAAGTAACTAATAGCATAGACAGATCAATTATTCAAATTTAAAAAGTAAAAAAATATCGCCATACACATTTTTAAAAACTAAACCATCACCTCACAGCTATAAATTATTACCATATAAATTTTACCCATATCATATTCGATACCTCCAGACTGTCTAGAACCACTATTTTTATTAAGGTCATTCCTAAAATATCCAGACTGTATTTTTACATGCGTCTTTGCTTAGAAGTTAATGACGAATTTGCCCTTCAAAATAAAGGTACATCTCCGAAAAAAGTAGAAATTTATTAAAAATTAAAAATAACTCTGATTACAAAAAGTATTTAATGAATTATAACCAAGTCTTCTGCGTATGACTATATTTTTATTTTTTAATAAACTTATTAATTTGAAATATGTGAATCTTTAAAAAAACCTTACTAGTTTATACTGTATATAATATGCCTTATTAAAGTCTGATGATTGCCAATATCCGACGATCAATATAACTCAAGAAGATATTTATCTCACTATACATATATTCACAAATCACTAATAAGTCAGACTAGCTAAGTGTCTTAGGATAGTGGTAACATAACAGAAAAATTATCTTCATTAAAGTCGTATTTTTATGCTCGAAGCAAATTTCCAAAGATAATAATTATTTCCATATATGTACTAGTACTAATAAATGTGTACTAACTAAAAAGTATTGATTTTAACAACCTTTAAAATAATGACAATGTCTTTTAAATCAGAAGTTTTTAAGTAGATTTAGTTTACAGTCCCCTTTTCAGATAAATAAAATACTTAGCACTTGTCTGTAAATCTACTTTCTTTAAGTGAACAAATACATCAGGTGGCGGTAACCGATGACTCG
>JAPMAE010001036.1:0-14442 GCA_036584705.1 Rhyacophila sp. 25_7 | reverse complement strand
GATCTTTTTTTAATTAAGGCATGCTCAAAATAGTGTTTAAAATATAACTTACACACACTAATTTGTTAGTTACTTATATTCGTAAGGAGTATTGTGAACGAAATCCTTATAATTCATGTCTTTATTAATATGTTACATCTGGTGCTATCACTCCCTCTCTTTCTGTATAGGTATGTGTTTGCAAAACTTCTCATGGGATTCATTACCTGATCTAGCTTTGTTGTAAAACGAGTGTTCTCTATCCTTTCTTTTGAGGAAATGATAGATGAAGCCAGCAACAACTGCGAAAACCAACATTGCAACTGTCAAACCGATGTACAAAGGTATGCTGTTTGAAGGTAGTGATACTGAAAAAAAAAGAAGAATAATACATATTAAAAAAAAAAAATGATTCTGGCAATTTAATGTTGATGATAACTTTCAAAGTAGTAAAATATAAGTGGAAGATTTTTTAAGGAATAAATATTATAATATTCATGTACATCTACAGAAAAGCCTATTTATTTTATGGCAGGTAAGCTTATTTCGTTGAATAGGTTTCAAGGATCCTCCACCTACCCGCCAGTACTTGCAACTGTGATTGTGCGCCGTCGCCTTCCTGACCCCTCACATAAGCAATTTTTATTTCCTACTTTTTGATTTTAAATCTGTCCGTAGCGAAGTTGCATGGAACGGTATCACCATGCACATGGTTCTGAAGTTAAGTTTTACAAAACCAAATAATGAGTATCAATCTACCCTGACATTCAGTCCACAGTGGCGTGAGGTGCCCTGTGCACCCCGTGGCACTGACGACTCAGTCAGTTTGGCCGACCAAGCTCGAAACCGATGAATCACTTTAGAGTCTGCGCAAAATTGCTCCCCAAAAGATACTGCAAATTTACTAATTGCCATGTGGGTACCATATCCGCGTACCCAATGGGAGCCGTGTGAGGGCGGATCTCGATGAATAACTCAATACATGTTGAATGTATAAGCGGACATTCTCACAATATAGGAGTATGCCCAGCGGTCTGGTAGTTATGCCCGCATTTACAGTTTGGATTTCGTTAGATAATGAAATGATAGTTAATTCAGTTTGATGAGCTATTGTCAGGATGTTGGGTTTCTAAGATAATCAATCTTAAAATATTAAAACCTGCCGGCGTAATGTTTTTAAAATTATAATAATTATTTATGCTACAGCTTTGGGCGGAATTTTCAAGCGCTAAAATTGTTAATAAAAAGATTTAACGCCGCCATATCTTCTTTCCAAAGAATTAAAATATCCATCTAAGTCCCTTAAAATCCCGACAGACTGACGTTGAAAGCATGATTTTGATATTAAATCCACAGGTATGTGCGATTCAGCTGTCTTCTACGCCATGATATTGTCATTACGTTTTCTGCGCAACTACAATTTGCATAAAATCACAGTTTTCTTTCACTCTCGGGGACATAAAAGCTGTAAAGAAGGTGCCTTCCCCCGCAACAGCCTTATGAAAAAAGATGCTACCGAACAAGGCGACAAGAATGGGTACGAAATTTTCAATTCAGTTTCGCGAGTCTTTGCCCGAAGGGTGCATACAAAAGGCTTATTGTTGTATGAGCTGGAACATTTTTAAGGCAACTGGAGGCAAACGCGAATAGCTAAATTCTCCATATTGTCGTTATTACGAAAAGAATTTTGGAATCGTTTTAAAAAAAAATGCAATGAAATTATACGATAGAAAAACATTTTTTCTTTTTCATTTATTTTTGTAAGTACATACATAGTTGTAAAAATAAATCAATGAGATTGAATCCAGAAATAAAGAAACGAAAACCAGAATAGTTTTTTTTTTGTATTTTGATGTGAAATTCCATTTTGTCTATTCCTGAGGCCATTGAAGTAATAGTAACAATAAATACATTTTGCTTACAATATGAACTCGGTTACAGAAAATAGGTATTCGTTAAATGTTTATAAATACACACACACACACACACACACATATATATATATCGTTAAGTTATATAAACAAAATTACGATAATTTTATTTAAGTTTTTCGGAACAGTTAAAATTTAAATATCAACTTAATTCTAACACAGTACAAGCTGTTTTTCAATGCGAGATCATTTAGTTTTCATTAGTAATCGTCACTTCAAAAATTTAAATACGAGTACTTAAATCCGATCACGAAATGCATGAAAAAATATAAAATTTTATAATGCAAAAACGCGATTTTCAGACATAAAACGATCACCAGTGGCAATCTACCCATCAGACAGTAAAATCGTTGCATTTTAGAATGACTAAATTCTTAGGCGTCTCTCGTTTTTCAAAGATGAAAATGTATGGGCTATTGGCCTAAAAGGCTACGAAGCTCTGTTATTTTTGGTACGTCACTGGTTATTATTCCATTTTTTATTTAAAAAATAAAAGAATTTTACTCACCAAAACTGTTCAGTTAAACGAGTGAAGCTGTTGGTAATATGAAGCCATGGTATATATGATATTGTACATTAGCGGCGAAAGTGCGGTATACGTTAATATGTTTAATTTTCAATATGACATGAAACATGGTTTTCGACATACTCGTATATCATACTATTTTGCAATAGTTAATCATTTTAATCTTCGAAACTTGTATGCATTTTCAAAATTAACAAAACTATCACTTTTCAAATCTGTACTTGGGAGGTAAACTACACTATGTCAATTTTTGGCAAAATTGAGATATTGACATACTCGTAGTGTAGTATACTTGCGATGTTATTTTCAGTGATATACTCAATTACGTTGTAACCCTATTAGATAAAATATAACGAAATGAATACTACACTATGTTGTATAACACTCGAGGGAAGCAACGTCAAAACGACACAATGAAAAAGTGTCATTTTTGACATGCTTGGTTTCTCGCTGTACAGATATATAAATCAAAGTACGATTTGTCGCTAACAGTTAAAACGAAGCTAATCCAGTAGAATATCAGAATAATGTTTTAAATAAACTGTATTATCTGCATGTCGGTGAAAGATTTCGAGAAATCGTCAACAAATAATAATAAAAATATACTTATTTTTTATTATCCTATATTCGCTCTAAGATGGAGTAAATGGAATCTTTATAGTGCCAAAATTATTTAACAGTTGTTTTTTACTAGTGACAAGTCATTAGTTCAATCATCTGGGCGGATTCATATCCGGGCTACAAATAAAAATTAGTAAACATTTGAAAAAATCTGAATTTGTGATGATATTCGTCTTTTCAGGGTTTGTCTTCCAATTTTGAACCATAATTTACAATCACTTGATAAAAAGCTGCTAATTATTTATTTAAAGCTTGTAGGTATTGCCAACTCTTAAAATAAAAGTTGGCACCGCATATTTTGTTTATAAATAAAGCGACACTAATGAAAATTACACAGGGAAGGTTGGCCGTGTCTAGTTCAGAGAGTGGGGAGCGAAAGGTGCTGGGCGGTAAAGACCTCCCCAGTGCGTGATAAATAGACGGGATTCTTTCCATTCTGTATGGAAATATTTTGTCATTGTACTGCGGAAATATTTCGTCCCAGTGAAACGAGATCAAAGGATTCCGTCCGGATTTTCACACATGCAATGCCTGCGCGCGCAGACATACAAAATAATTTGCTTGTTTGACAATTTCATTTCATCACAGAGCATTCTTAAGGTTAGTACTAATGTAGCATTCAAAATAACATTTGATTCGTACTTCATATGAATACCAGTGATGTGTGAAAATGAAACTTGCCATCAGCCATTTAATGGCATTTTTATTAAATGCAGTGGAAATCGTTTAAGACGGAACCATGGGGACAAAAATATTTTTTCGTATTTATGAATACAAAACAGTCATAAATGTTTTTGATGTCTTAATAATAGAGGCAGAATATAAAGTTTATATATTTTATACACAGCTTATTAACACTTAACCTAATAAATAGGAACATACAATAATGCAGAGACTGAATGCTTTGCTTTCATTGCAATCACATATTTTCGAAATCTTTTTGTGTTAAACGATTTTTGGTTCATGGTGAAAGATAATAAATGTATAAAATAATATATAGAATATTTTAAAGATTACAATATTAAAATATTATGTATCAATAGATTTTTTATATAAAACGATTTTCACTATATATGTTGATTAAAAAGTAGCCATTCACTAAGGAATAAAACAAAACAATAAAAATGTATCCATTAAAAGCAATTTACATATATATATATATATTCTATGTGAATTAACTTTCAAGGTTTTATATTTGTGATGAGTTTTTCGATACAAAAAAAATGCTAACTTCTAATCTATTACAACGAAATAATTGAGATTTATTCATAAAAACATAGCAAAAAACATAAGATTTGACATGAGAAATTTTAAAAAGTCGGTCAATTTACTTGGAATTTAAAATATACTAATAAATTCATCGATGATTATTCATTCTATCATCATTCAATTGAAAATATTTAAACATATAATCTAGTTACACGAGAAGTTTACACATTGAAACTGCTATAAAATCAATGTGTTGAGATAATAATTAACAACTATTTGGCTGCTCCAAATTAAACGACCAATCCAACAATTTTTCAGAAATAGATTTTCTTCATTTTTGTACATTCTTTTTTATTTCCTATCATTCTATGAAACGGGAAACATAATATTCAGCTTGAATTTCGATATTTTATCATAAAAAATATTCATTAATAACTTATCATAGTGGCACTAAAACTTGTTTTACTGCTCTTGAATAGTTGAAAAATTGTTGGATACTTTTTTTTTTAAATTTGGGAGTACCGTATTATTGGCGTATATCAATGAAATCTTGAAAAGACGTAGTAACGATCCATTTTATATGTTTCGGAGACAAAGAAAAGAAAATGATTTGAAAGAAACATCCGTATAAATCTCACTTAGTATTAAATAGTTTATTATTATTAATTATTAAATAGTATTAAGAAAACCGCTATCTAGAGCCGACTTGAAAACGCTAACTCGTGTAAATTCTTGAGTAAATTTGTATTAAGGCTTCATCATCTTTGGTGGAAAACTGTAATTGAAATAGTAATGTAATATTATAATATAATGTAAGTATATTAGAAAAAAACATCAGTTCAAAATTGACGTAGTTTTTACACAAAATCTTTTATATATCATCTGATTATTTCAACTAATTCAGTCAAGAACGTTATAACGGAGAAAATTAGGCATGGATTCTTAAAATTTATTTTCTGGAAATAACTATAAAATTATTTGTTAGGTTATTATTTCAATATCATTGAGTAAATATTAATAATTTATTTTAAAAACGAATGTTTTGTTTATGTTTTTACAAATCGCTATCCTCACAGTGCAACAGAAAGTAAAGTACAATAATGTCAGGGTTATAGTTTGGAAGAAAATCTTCAAACTAAAAAAAGGAAAAATAAATCACGTTACAGCATAGAAAGAGAGGAGTACACTGAAAGGAAACAAAATTGCGAAAATCGTATACACGCTCTTAGACAGATAGCTAACTGAAAGAAAATTACATCCCCCTAACAAAAGCTTCACAAGTCATACGACTCTCTGACAGGTCTTGTACTGACATTTAGAAATGCACACAAAAGCGATGCGATTTTTCATATAACTATTTAGCTGCCAAGAAAAGGAGCCTACGTGTATATGTCTGATGCTTGTTGCTTTTCGACGGCCTTTATTTTTACATCTTTTATACAACATAAAAAAAAGAAAACGTTTTATTTCAACTCGTAAACAGGAATACGAGTATTTTTTAAACGAAAAATTGATTTTGAATTCATTGTGTTTTTAATATCTAGTTGACATGCAAACTTTGAGAGATTGGTAAAAATGTACGTGACTCAGCCAGGATGGTCTATTTAAGTACATATACGAGTGTATATAAAATAAAAACAACAGATATTTATTGTCTATGAAATAAGTCTCCTCTTCCTCTTCTAACAGAAGAAATGAAGTATTTCAGTCGAGTAATTAATACATGAATAATTTTAGAACCAAATATCTCTTTATATGTAATGAAAAACAAATGAAACAATATGTTTTCAATTACGTTCCGTGTAAATAAGAGATAAAACAAGTACACACTCGTATATATTCATCAACTCGATTGACATTTAAACAATACAAATATTAACTTGTTAATTTATGTAAATAACTGCTGAATGTGGTAAGCTAACATATTTATAAATTTTAGATTTTGTCTAGCTGATAGATTACCTGGTTTCAAATAATTTTGAATGTGTGTTTGGTTACTGGTTAATATTAGATTTTTTGATGAGAACAAAATAGAAAATGCAGTAATAAGGATATAAAAATAATCTCTATTACAAATTAAGATAGATTTCTTCGTACAATCAATTGGTGCTATTGAGGTATCTTCGCAGGACACGAATTTTTCACGGTTCAAGAGTGAGAAAGCTTTATCCTAGTAGGGGTGAATACTAAAAGCCTATCATCCGCTCAGCTGGCGGAAATCTTCGACAAGAATGTGCACTTTTATTCGATAACCCTGAGCGTGCTGTGTTGATACACCTATATTGACAAATATTTAGGTATGGGATTCATGACGTTCATATAAATATTGTATATACAGTAAAAATATTTAAATATTTTGCTGCAAGCTATACATGTAATCAAAATACTATAAAACAATGTTAAAAATGATCTATAAAATATTATATATAATGAGAAGAAGTATTAACAAAAATCTCAAGCGTCAATATTTTAGCTAATTAGAATATTTCTTCCTGGAGTTTAAAACTTTCCCGCTTACAAGATATAAAATAAGTATCAATATTATTACAATGAAAATGCAAATACTACACTACTGTTCGTATACGCACATAGAATAGCGGACAAGAGTGCGTGTTAGGCCAGGCGAAGACTTGCGATTTACGAGTATAATCGCGCGATTTTTTAGTCGAATATGCGTGCGTTCAAAATGTGTTCCATTTCGGCGATCAAACAATCGCGCGATTATAAATCGCATTTGCGCGCTTGGCACTATAGACAGAAAAACTAAAAATAAGAAGATAGCGGATAAGGTTTTGATAAATAGCACAATTAATATTAATTATAGGCGATACCATTAAAAGTGACAGGACAACAATCGTTGACGAGGGACTAGCTTATAGCTGTCGTCACGTTCAATGTTTTTCTCACCACTTTTTTCTTTCAGATTTTGACATTTTGATTTTTATGAAAACCGAGAAAACGTATTATGCGCAGCAATCTATTGGCTATATAGATTTATAAAACACTTGCCTAAATATTTTAAAAGAATTTTGGCGTCATTATACAAAAATGCCTTACGATTTATTACAACGATGATGATTCGAGAGGGATTTTTGTAAATGCATATTAAACTGGTTTGCAATGCTAAAATTTATAAATAGAATAATGAGTTGTACACAATATATGCATTATTTCAAATAATAACTTTATTTTTATTAGATTCTCAAAAAAAACTAACTTTGTTCGCAAGATACGAGACATAAATATCGATTCTTCATTCCTCTAAGTGATCGGAAGGTGTCTACTTACGTTAAATGACAATAATACTGTAATATCTACCTGTGAAGATTTAAATACTGTTCAGTTTGCTTTGAATAAAAAATCCCAAGACATTTTCTACAAATTTCTCCAACGACGTCTATTGTAATATTGAAACATAAAATTCTATTTTCTTTCTTTTTTGTAGTATAAGGTACTCCAGTTAATGATGTGAAAAACTCAAACCAGTATTACTTATTGTTTGTAAAGCAAATATTTTACTCGATAAATCTGCATACTCTATGAAGTACTTTCAGGTTATTATAGGTATCATTTAAATATTTCATAAATTCGGTGTTAATGAATATTGTTTATGAAAATTATTAAGACTGATAAGTTATAAAAAATATATTTATCACTTCTTTGGTTGACGGTTTTATACACAAAGCCTTAAAATTAAATTGACATGTATTTAATATAATATAATAACGTACAATAGTTTTACATTTTCACATATACGAGTACGTCATTGTATTTGATTGGTTAGTTTGGATACTTTAAAATTGAGGTTTCCAATCATTCACAATATTTGGGTAATAAGAAAACTTCCATAATTATTGATTACTGATATTTTTTTATATTAGATATTTATGTGAATACTTTGCTTAATTGGTTTAGCATTTTATTGTATTCAAATGCTGACGTTTATTTCAGCAATATGAAGTCTTTTAAGGAAGTAAAAAAGTACTTTGTAAGTTTTATTAGGAATATATTATTGCGTACTTAAAACATCAAAACTTTCTTCATTAAACGGTGACAACAAAATAAAATATATTGCGGCTTGTACCTTCAAATAAAATATTTTGCTACGTAAAATTCCTCAAACCGCGAGCAACGCTCATCAAAGCGTAAATTGTAATGCATTTCTTTGAGTGACTCTCGTTACAGACCATTGAGGGGTTTATGAATGAAAATGGCTAATAATTTTGTTGACATGTAAAGAATGTACCAAATGGTAAACGTAAAAAAATAATCTTGTCGAAAGAAAGTACTCAAGATGTGTAAATACAATCTATTTTACTCTCACGTTGAACCTGAGAAGTCACGTGAGTAATTTTCATGCAAGATGCAATCTCTTGGGTGTGAATATCAAGTACTCGGATGGGCACCTACCAATATAGGTATGCCGTACGTATGTTGTGCATTCACTAGCACTCGTGGGTAAAGATTCCCCAGTCGGACGGGATTTATGTAATGTCTGGAAGAGACAGTAAGTGTTGAGCTTCGCAGAACACGGCGGGACGAGAAGGTAGAATGGCCGACTGAAATTTCAGCCAAACACAGGGACGACCAGATATGAACTATCAGCGGACGATGATTTTCAGCAAAGATGAATAAAATCAAGCGTTTATTAGTATTCACGGATACTGACGAATTTAAAACTTATTTTTCTACCTTATTATCTACATAAATGAGTATTTGACTAGAAAGAGCGTCGCAAGATATATTATACAATGTCGTTCCTGGTACAGAGTTAAAAAGTAAAAAAAAACGTTAAAATGTAAAAAATATTAACACGTGTTGATTGTACCTACCAATTTCGTTGCACTGGAATGTTTACTTCATTAAATTAAGATTTTTCGTCCAATTTGTATAAAAGTTTAGTCCAGTTCTACAAAGTATTTCGTTGAAGTGACACTTTCGTTACTTTAGAATTCGTTATGGTGGTTTTTAACCGGTATATCTCGTCGTAACACTATAATTTTAAAACATAAACATTAATTTACCAATTCATAATACAAATAAAAGTATTCAGTATCATTTTTTATTTAATACATATATCAAATGGAATAACACGAATATTTAATTAAGTTCAATCTGATTTTTATTTAAAACCCTCAATATTATTTGAAAAGTCAGCACTCATTTTATAATCTATATTTGAAGGCGTAAAAAGTTTCGTTAGATAAGTATCCGGTCGTGGTGAAATATCAGTTTATCTGGAATACAAACTTTGCTCAAGTTGCAGGAAAGTGGCGGCAGTAGCCCTGGCATTAGATTTAAAGGGAAAGGAGGATAGGAGGCGGGCGTGGAGGGCCGCTTTGGCTGTTTGCAATATCAGAGAGGTTGGTGTAATGTCTAATATATGCTAATACCTACCACTCGGCGAGACCCGGTGTGGAGGGACCTTCGCATTATTGAAAACGGCAAGAAAATCATATGCTTCCTATAAATAATACGGCAAAACCGAAAATCTTTCTCTGAGTATAACGGCCGCCATAAAATGGCCGAATAATGATCTTGGGATTTTGACTGGAATATTTTACCAAGTACCCGGATATGCAATCGCAATTAGAGCCCCATATATTTCCAATATATTAAACAATGCATACATATGAAACATGAATATGAAAAACACATTTCCGTCACTAATTTGCAGTTTAATAAAATATATATATATCAGACATTGATATTGTTTACAATTTTAAATGTACATTTTGAACTATGTTAAAATATCCTTTTTTTTCCTATAAAAAGAATTTTACTATCAGTATTGAATGAACGTCCTCGGTAAGTCAGTAAATAGCGGATCGATTTATCAATATGAGAAATACGGGTTTGAATCCCATAATTTAAATAAATGTTCTCTTTTTTGTATTGCTAATACATAATTATTTATATTTGTAAGTGTAGGACATCAATCCGAATAGTTTAGATAATAATTAAAAATATGGCCCGTAAAAATTAAATGTTGTGAAAATATTTACATTCCTAAAGTATCATATGCCCATATCTTGGAGAGGATATGGAATTAAAAGAAAATTAAATCTATATATGTAATGTGACAACTTTTATTCTCATCTTGTCTTTTGTTCTCATTTGTGGAAGACGTATTATAACCAAGAAATAGAAATAATATTTTTTTGTTACCAGACGAGAAAATTATTTACTGTGTAGATTGATGGTCAACATAGCGAATTATTCGTATATTTTATTTTTTGTTATATTATTTTATATATAATGATATGTGTGTTATAGTATCAGGAGTATTTTGTAAGCCGACCTATTTTATTTAAGTACTCGTATGTTTACTAATTAACCCTCAGATAATTCTGATCTTTTTTTTTTAACTTTTAGGTCAGGGAAGGAAAACTTGTGGCTTTGTCCTCCAGTGCGGATTTATGACCGAATCTGTGGTCCACATTGTTCCGTGTTGAATTATTGACTCATAGTTTTTGTTAAGAAAAAAAATATTGCAATCTGCTCAAATTAATATAGGAATTACATCTGAATTCAAATATTTTTGGAAGAAAGTATGACGATTAGTGTTCCCTCTAAGGTGTGCGCGTGTGTGGCCGCACACCTGTTGGAAATTGTCCGTACACATGTTTTTATATTTCGCATACAACCCAAAGAAAGAAACTTGTAACCATATTTTTATTTCACGCAATTATATATTTTATGATGGCTTCTTAGGTTCCTTTCTTTGAGATGTGTGCGGAACATTGAAGCACTATATACTTACACGTATTATGTTACGTATTTTGAATAAAGACATAATGAATTATGTAATTTACGATTTCGTTGTACATTATGTTGACTAATTATTTTTTTCTATCCATAAATATGCATATTTGCGAAATTGCATCTCTTTTTACCCGCACATATAAGTTGATGGGTCGCACACACATGAAAAAAATAAGAGGAACGTTAATTACAACTCGCACAAAATATATTCATTATTTGTTCGATGGGGCCATATGTGATTACAAATGAATATATGCAGCTTTCCGCCATGAAAAGATTTACCACCCCTGGTTTGGATTTAGCATGTGTATCTAATACTTTAATTAATTTTCACAACTCTCAATCCTTGATGAGAAGCCATTATGTTGAAATATTTTCACAGTTTTTATACTTATTTATAACAATAAAATTTTGGCTTCAAAACTGGTATTGTGTGCAATCACATGATGTTGACAATAACGTTAGTTGAAAATGTTTTAACAGAGAAAATCGGTATTGACATTATAAATGTATCTGTGGAAATAAGTATGAAAACGGTGTTATTATTTAAATATATATCACAACATGAAATAACCAAAAAAACAATAAACTATCTAGTTAGATAACCAAAGAATATGCGATCCGTGTTAGTACAGGGTGTTATGCTACAGTTTTTTTAGCGACAGTTTTGTGTTTTTACTATTTTTTTCATACACTAAAATGATCATTATTACTACGTGTATGGTTTTATTTTAAAGAAACAAATTAAATAAATAAACCTAATTGTTTCAAATGCGTATGAAATTTTCTAGAAGTCGAAAAATGGTTGTTACATAATTCTGTCGTTAACTCTGTAAAATGTATGTAACACGGTAAGGTTTAAGTATCTTCTTAGCAATATGAAATTATTTTTATAAATTTCGCTGTCAAACCACAAGTGTTAAAATCTGAGGGTGGTAAAGAGCGCCGCACAAAGTTATAGCGAATTATGGCTGTTGCAAAGTTTAATCTCCGATTAACTCGCGGAGTTGAGTTATGGCTTCACTTTGCAGCGGGAGCGAGTGCGGTACTTTATAGTCTTTCGATAGGAATGCCGCCGCTCATCTTCAGAGCAGGCATCCGTGAACGGAGATAAACTGCTACACTGCCACAGTTCGGATGAAATGGAAAAATTTTGCTTTACATACGGCACACGTTCAACGTATTGGATATAAATCAGATAACACCGGATACCTAACAACGATCTGAGGAGTAGGTGGGTTTCGTTCTACTCGTACTTTCGATGAAATATTCTTCAACACCTCACTTTCCAAATGATCAATATAGTTGATGAAAAAGTACCACGCACTCCTAACACATGAACTGTGCTAATAAATTGAATACAGTGATGTACAATGCAGACAAGCGGATTGATATTATGGTAATAATGATCGTACTAACGTAAGCTATGTGATATACTCGTATGTTTTAATACTCAATATTAAAGCTTTCCTTAACATGGTGTATTTAACATCAAAATCTCCGGGCCGAAAGTGTAAACCGATTCTAACACCACCATAGTTTTAACACATTTACAACATTACTTATTAAGTGCTTACATAGTGTTTTTATACTATCCAGTATAATGAATCATACTATATTTAATGAATAAGATTTTTAAACGTATCAATTTCATATTGATGCTATTAAAATCTAATATAAATATATTAAATGATTTAATACGAGATAGTTTTTAAAAACTGGTTATTAGATACTCGAATACTGGATAACGATGAATTAATTACAAAATTAATTAAAGTCATGTATTAACTTTTGTTATAATCTATCTACAAGGAATACATTTTTGGATGTTTTATTACTAATAATCAATGTAGACTAAAAGAAAACTGGATGATCAGTTCATAGGTACTGATAAAGTAATATTTTTAGACGGTATTTGTTCATTCTATATAATGAACAAATACTGTCTAAAAATATTACTTTTTAAGTATCCATATAATGATACAGGTTTTCTTACTCCATTTATGACAATGACAGAGATGTAACTATATCAAGGGCGGGCAAATCTTTTGGCTCTATACGCTGCTATGAAATCTGAGAGCATTTGAAGCAGTAAGAATATTTGAGAGGACACGGTCAGAAAACCAACTGAAAAATTTAAATTTAATTTAAAAATTAAAGTAGTTTATAAATATTATAAACGGATAGAATTTCAGGATGGGCCGCCCTTTTTGGACAGCCCTGAACTATATGATGAAGTTTGCGAAGTTTTTTTTGTATAATTATTTATTTACTTTGAATTTATTTTCACTTCAAACTCTATTACAAATTATCGTATAATGCATCAGTCTACGGCAGGAGTGGGAAACATTTTCATGCACGTGTATTAATTGTAATCTAATTGAGACCGTATGTATTTATTTATATCTGCCAAGGTTTCATTAAAAAAATAACAGTTCTTTCAGGTGGATCATAATATTAAAAAAACGAGCTCTATGATAAATAATTTATCATTCAAGTGGGTTTTAACATAACGTCTATAAAAAAACAAGGTTTCTGTAATTATTTAAGACGTGTCAAATCGCGAACCATGGACAATTCATAAGGTCGCACGGAGGCCACATGCAGTAATAAGGCCGCAGGTTCCTCTCCCCTAGACTACGGAATATTGAGAAAATATAAATTCATATTATTTTATTTTAAAATGAAAGCTTATTTAATTTAAACCCCTCACAGTCCTTAACTCATCACGTCACGAATCGTTTTCAATAGAGTAATTCTTATTGAAAAGAGAAGATAAATGTTTTTAAATAACCACTTAGAACTTAATTTACATACGAATGTTTTAAATTTTCTACGCATGTCGGAAATGCGCGTTGCAGGACACAAGTCATAAAGAATATTTAAACTTGCCCATTAAAATATCCATACTTGGATCCTAACAACTATTTATAGTGTCCTCTTTGACAGTACAAAGAACATTTACGTGAACATTCAAAATCGGTTTGTAACACATCGTGGCAGTAATTCTTACAATTATCATTATGTCTGCGTCATAAAATTTTATTTTATTTGTGTACATGAATTATTATCAAACTATCTGTAGAAACCACAAACTGTGGTGATGAATTTCCAATTTGTAAAAAACGTAATATTTAACTGGAAACATATCCATTTGGTTTGATTTGAAGTTTTATTTTCGGATTACACTAATAACTTTTATTGGGAGATATTTGTATGATTTTCAGTAATTTTTCACTTCAAAATACGCTGTGTAATAATATATTTTTAAAACATTTGACAGTGTTCACAATATTGTCTCTAGATATGATGTACACACGAACCTCGTATAACTGAATTAATTTTAAATAATGGATTCTGTTAGGTTCGATAGACTTCCTCAAATATAATGTATGTATGTGTGTATATGTG
>JAPMAE010001034.1:3112-14946 GCA_036584705.1 Rhyacophila sp. 25_7 | reverse complement strand
ATCTGCAGAAAGCTACTAATAAATACGACTCGATTTATCAAAATATTGACAAGTCAGGTACGGTAGAAAATCATCCCGTTGTATTTATCGCCGACATAAATTGTAAATGATTTCTTCTCTTTATATTACTTAACGGTTAAGACCAGATATTGGTAAAATTTTACTCTACGGCTTCAACTTTTAAAAAAATAACTTCTTTTTGCTACTTTTCCAGCTATACAAACGTGTTATTCTTCCCACTAAAAAATAGTTAAGCGTTAATGCAGATATATTATATAAATGTTATTTGATAAATTCTAATTCAACATTGTAAAGATTAAAA
Organism: Rhyacophila sp. 25_7; assembly: GCA_036584705.1. Taxonomy (NCBI): domain Eukaryota; kingdom Metazoa; phylum Arthropoda; class Insecta; order Trichoptera; family Rhyacophilidae; genus Rhyacophila; species Rhyacophila sp. 25_7. The sequence goes on along the minus strand of JAPMAE010001034.1, from coordinate 14,624 downwards.
CATCCTAAAAATATTAAGATTTTTTGGTGTGTGAAGAAATAAATAGAAGCCTGGCCAAAACTTTTTTTATATATTTAAAATTTTATTGAATTGTTATTTATAATACATCGTATTAATTACGCATTATTTATTCATGGTCTTCGATTGGTCAATTTTTGCCACAGTATTTTTATAAACACCGATAAAAAACTAAATATGATATTTTAAATAAAAATATAACCCATAAATACAAAAAAGTGCTTTCATATTTCATGAATATTATATGGAATATTTTTATAAATATAAACATAGATAGATATTAAAATAAATCGTTAATATTTTGTATTGTAAATTATTATAATATTTTATATTAATACTTAAAATCAACTATAAAAATATATTATCATTTGTTGAATTTCTTGAAAACCAAATATCCATTAAAAGATAAAAACAATATTATTAACTCACATAAAAAACACTTTTTCATAATTCCATTTTTAGCAGTTATATAAATATTATCTTTTGAAATACGAGTATGTATGCATATAAAACATCCAAGAAATACAAACAAGTAACAAATGTGCTAAGTGCTTTTTCATGAACAGGAAACCTATCTCATTAAGCTCAAGTTCTAATGTAAAATCACCATTCATATTTTTTTCAAATTATAAAAGTACTTTAACAAATATTTATCTAAGTAAGAAAAATCTTGAAAAAATAAAAATACCATAAATATAATATAATATTACGAGTATATATAAGCGTATTCATAAAAAATCATTTGTTGGTCTAAAATATATAATATAAGTATAACACTAATGTATGTTTTGATTGTAACATGTTTAATTAGTATTATATCGTATAACCAAATTTACTTTATTTTATAGCTTTATTTTTACGATCTTGTATTTTATTCACTGATAGTATTAGCCTGAAATAAAACCTACAAGAAGTTTTGTCACTAAAAAATATTATTAAAGGCATATTTTATTAATGAATTATTTGTCGGATTCAAAAAAATTGAGCTATGTTTACATTTCAATATAGAGGAAAATAATAAAAGTTATTTTTCATATATTTGAATTTAAAAAAATATATTATTTATCAATATATAGTATATGAGTGCTGGCACTTGGCAAAACCAAATGCTGTTTTTTCAATGTCTGCATGCTGACGATATTGCTTTATGGTATAAAATTATGGCATCCTTTGAACTTTCAAAAGAATCAAAAACTAATTCCTGTGACAAATCTTTGTACTAGAAGTACGGCGGTACGATTATATGTAAAAAGGGGTAATAATAAAAATGATTATCTTGCTTCTCATCATATTTTAGGTAAAAATCAGATGTTACATAGTTTTAGCTACGTTGTTGCACTGAGAATGTTTGGCTTTTTTCTCAATCAACTTAAAAAAGAGGCACCTCTTCTTTGAGTTGGCCGGAAACTTTTGTCTAAGACTATCGAATACCATCCACAGGGTATATTTAGTGAAATCACAAGATATTGATATAACAATATGATGAAGAAATGTGATAAAAATTGATCAGCAAGAAGGATTCATGGAAGGAACATGTGATGTCCATATGGTAAGACAGATTAAGAAAAAGAAACAAATCTTCAAATATATTCACATTGAAATATCAAAAAAAAATATTGGCGCATATAGTTGATAAAAAACCCCAGATGTATTATATATATCAACTTATACTCGTAAATTAGATAATCACATATCTGAGATAATGGTAATAAAAAATATACTGACCCTTTGGTTTGATTATTTTCAAACAGAAATGAATATTCAATTGTATTTGTTATTTATAAACCTCTACCTAAATTTTTATTCTTGTTATTTGCTTATAATTTCATGTTGTTTCTACTTACTGATGGAATCGATACCCTGGAGTTTTATGTTAAAATGTGGTGTATATATTTTAAGCCTTGTATATATAAATAAATTCATTTGCGTGTAATAAATGCTGCTGGCAAACCCTTGATAAACAAACATAAAATTTACAGTTTTACAATAAAAACTCTTACTCGGATATATCAATTTATTTTGAATAAAAATATTACTTTCAAATTTTAAATTGGTCGAAAAATTTTATTGGATATCATTACGAAAGTTATACTCAATAAGCATTACTTTATCAGTTACGTATAGAATCTGATATGAAAAAAAATATCACCAAAAATAATCAACATTGTTTATATCATTGAAATCAAATTCTTCTTGAATCTACGCTAATTGTTATTCATTAAATTCTATATTTCATTCGAAGATTATGTTCATTCATTCATTTGTCTAAATAAACCTTGTCTCAATAGAAATGTATATTGTTAACATTGAATAGACTAGAGATGAACTGTGGTTTCTATAGATATTCAGAGTTACTAGAAGTAAGAGAATTGAATAGATGGAAGATTTATAATTTATATAGTATTGCAGACTCATTACGATTCCCATATTTGTTCAAATAATTGAAACAATCGTTCGTTTAACATAATGTATGAGTCGTTATCAGAATTTATGCATATTTTATAACTACATATTTAGTATATATTTTACTATGAATATTTCTCTTTGCTTTAAGTTGCTATACATATTAGTTTCTTACTGTTTATTTAATATAGAAAATATTTTTTTCATAATTTTAACTACTGTGTTTCTACTAAACCATTTTTATTTATTCCAATTAGTATAATGAATTTTGAAAATCTACTTAATTTTTACACAAAGATGTTTTTATAGTAACCACACAAAAATTTCTCAAAAATCTTTCACTTTTTATGTGTCCCTTAAATCGTTTTTTAATTTTTCGTCTTCACTTTCGACCACAGTAAATTTATGATCCTTGAAAATTAATTTTGCAACAAATGCAAAACTTAAAAGATTAGAAAGCACATAAGCGATAATGATAGTATAGCGCAAAAATCCATTCAGGTGCATGGCAGATAGCATAAGTACCCTTGAAGTTTTTCTTTTCTTATTCTATCTCTTCAGTTATTTTAGTAAATATTTCTAAATCTCCTGATACTATCTATTATTTTTTTGGAATCTAAAGATCCGAGTGCCCGGTAAAGTTTCATTAAACACTATTTGAAGAACTTAAGATTTATTACTGCTAACGATATGAACCGCCCACTTAAGTTTCTTTGTTCTCTTGAAATTAACAAGTTTTCTCAATAGGTTGAAAAGCTCAGCATTAGTACAGATCCAAAATTATTGATTATCTCTAGTTTCAGTATTCTCAATAATGTCTTAATGATAAAGACTCGCATAACTCGTTCTTGTGTCTTCATCATTTTTATGTTTAATATTCATAGAAAACTACTTAGCGGTCACATTATAAACCTGTAGATTATTTTTTGGCTTTATTTAGTGGTAATAGGCAAATCTTCAAAAATATACTCTTTGGTGTTTAAATTTAAAAAAATATATTAATAAACATGTTTATTTTAAAAAATAGAATATGCATGCATTGAATTGTTGAAAAACCTTTTAATTTGACACCAGCTTATATAACAACAGAATAAGAATGATTTATTTGACTTTGTGATAAAGCCGTTTTCCTTCCATTGTACGGAGTTTTCCTCGTAATGTTTAACGATGAAACATATTATAAGGTTGCCATTGTAACATTTTCATGCCATTGTTTACAACAAACTTTCATAGTATCCATCAGATTAATAGTTATACATTATGAACCATTGATCTTTGCACATAATTGCTGTACTTAAAAATCGTTTATTGAATTATTTAGGACAATATAATTTATCATGGACTTGCATTTTTACTAAATTAAGTGAATATATTAAAAATACTTATATTTCAGATTCAAAACCAGTTGTATTTGTTTTTTACGTATAAGAAAAGTTTAAGCTGAACCCTACATATGTACATAAAGATTTTTTTTTGATAATATTTGGAAAGAAGCATAATATATACATTCTTATAAATAAATATATATATATATACCGTTAAAAAGAATAAACTTTTCAGTTCAGTTAAAAATCATTTTTTTTATTATTTAAAATGTATTTAATAATAACTAAGACAAAAAATTCAATATACCGTTGACTAAGAATAAATCTGTCTTGCTACCTAAATAGATTTTCAATGTCATTTTTTTTCAGAATATAACTTTTTTTTATATGAGAAGTTTTTTTATAAAAATATATCACTTCACAAAAATTTTCATGTTAGAAGTTAAATAAAAGATTTTTAAAAATTACACCTTCTTATCAAGTTTTTCCGTCATTATATTATGTTAACAATGACGCACTGTCCAATTTTATCGTTGCAGCAAATCATGTTAATTACATTTTATCAATTTTCTTAACGTTTTGCCTTACTTGTGTATGTGATATCTATTAATATTATTTTAGTAACCAGCATTATTCTATTTGTCGCCATTGATAAGCGAGTGGATAAAATATCCGTCTAAACAACCCAAGCGCTTCAAATTAGAACCTGGCAAAAAATAGACAATTTTAGAGTGCATTTGAAACCAAGACACGAACCACATGCTTAATATTCATTTTTGACTAGACATGGCTTAAAAAATATATCTGATTACATCAATATCATAATTGTTTATATCATTACAAAATGTATAGTTGTTAAATGTTGCAAACTTCAAATCAAATGTATTACTGCTATTCGTATTAACTTAATTTATCTTAATATTTTTGTTTTTTTCTTGATGAATATTTTACACACAATTATTTATATTGATTACAACATTATTTTTTTATATATCAAAAGATATATATAGCATTAAATATTCAAACCCTTTTTAGTTACTTGGCCCTGTTGCCACTTTCAATCAAATGCATGAAGTTTTATTTGCAAGAAACCCAGTTTATCTATTCATTTCTCGGTGCATATTTTTTACATGTTTTCCAGCCAAGTAATTTCCAAATACTATGTTCTGAAGATAAAAGCCGGTAATCTAGGCGCAAGCTCTCGAGCTTTGTATCTCACGACCTGCCTTAAACAAACTCACACTGAAACTTTGTTCTGTTTCCTGTCTGCAATGATTTTCTGCCTCAATCCGACAGACATAAAAACGTATTTGAATGCGCCAGATTACGTTATCATAAAAATAATCAGCGCATTCACAAATCGTGTAATTTTAACCGTATTGTTTATTTATCTGGCTTTCCTCACATTAAATATTTTAGCATAACATCGTAAAAATTCAGAATTCTTGAATAAAATATTACCAATTTTAAAGAAAAAATAGTATTGAACATTTTTAGATATTAAAATACAAAAATATATTGGGATAAAAATTTAAAAAAAAATTAATCGACAATGAAATGGTATTAATGCGAATCAAAATTCCATAAGTAAATAGAAAAACAAATAATGGCATTTGAAAAATATTCTAAATCCATCAAAAATTTATTTATTTTAGTAAATAAACTATAGATAGCATTTTTATAAAAAAATCTTGAAATATTAAATAAATCAATATTATTTTAGAAAAAAACACTTTCACAAAAGTAAATTATAACTTGCACCGAAAAGTATTTTTTTCAGATGTAAAAAATATAAATAATATTACATACATAAAAATTCACAATATGATGATAGTAAAAAAATATTTAAATCCACGCATTTTAAAAGTAGCATTAATTATTACAATTATTTAGGGTTTGAAACAATAAAAACCATGTTACTCAAAATAACAAATATAACAAATAATATGTTTTGCTTATAATCTTATATGGATAACCATTATAATGATACTTGAACGGTAAAAAAACAATATTATATGTACATATATAATTTTTTCACATTTCACAATTGATTTTATATATTGCTGCAGAAAAAATTATGATTCATATACAATTAGATTCTGAAAATTATTACATGAGACTCACTGTACAAGGTTGTTTTTCAAAAAGAAAAGATTATTTTTGTTAGCAAATATTTAAACTGGTTAAATAAAGTCTCCAAAATACTCTTATATAAAAAATAATCTTAATATTATATGAGATAAATAATTTCTAAATAACTGTAATATACATAGATATGTGGATTTCATTCAAGAACGTAAGGTAACTTCAATATACCCGGTATTTTTATTGAGAGAAAAAACAACTTTTTTACAAAAAATATCCCACTTCATCCTTGAAGCCTTCAAAACATGCAAAGGTTTCTTTTCTAACTTTCATTGAAAATCTCGCTACGGTTCTTCTTACCTCTTTTGCACTTGGACCCAACCCATACTTGAGCCAACCAGCTCTGTACCCAGTCTATCCAGTGAGTAGACTGTTTTATTCAGTAGCGCGTGAAATATTTCCTCATACTCTATCATGAACAAAATTGATATTATAGGCCGAATATTTTTTTACATACTCGTATCTCATTATACTAAAATTATTCTTTAAAACTAAGTTGTGCATTTATTTTTTCATTTTGGTTTAATCAATAGTCAAATTTGAAAAATATACAAGCAGTTTAATTAATTTGAGAACTTCTCCAAATCCATACAATATGTAATGTCAATATTAAGTAGTAGCAAATGGTTAGGTGAGATATTGTATTTTTTTTTTCAGATATTTTTATTCATCTTTATATTCTATTAGATAGCGATAGTGTTTCCAACTCACGAGTCGGGGGTCTAGGGTTCAAATCTCGTAGCTTGAAAAAAAATTACAGGTTTTTTCATGAGTATTTAAAACTTGGAGATAGACCAAACTGTTGCTCTTTTTAGGTTAGTGGATAGCCCGATTTAAATATAAGTTACATATACAGTAGGGTATGTGTATAAAAAAATGAAACTGCATCGTTTGCTTGATATTAAAAACTACATGTATTATGTTGGGTTTGTTTTTGTTAAACTTTCTCAAAAATGAATTTGTTAGTATTTACGTATTATGATGTCATTAAATAGTTAGATTGAAAACTATGAATTGCCAAACCAATAAATGTTTACCAACACACTATATTCAAATGTTACTAAAATATTATGATCAAATGAAATAAAAACAATTATACTAAAAAGTAAGTTATTTAATAACGTTTCACATTTTTTTTAATCTACAGTCGAAAACTAAAATCTATTAATTTCACATAGATTGTTGTTTTCTAAATTATTTATAAATATATTAATACATTTTCATAAAGTTGGTTTAATACATAAATTATTCTTTTTAATTGTGGTCTCAATTCTTAATAATCACGGAATCGATTTATGAAAATAATTTTATCTGTCAACCCACATATTATGCATGAATAAACTATCATCATATAATCTAACAATCGTTTTATTCTGTTTGGCCACATATAGATCACTGCATAAAATTAAATTTCTAACTACAGGTAAGGTTGCAAGTGGTGCATATTGATTTTAACCAATACTATTGCTTTAGCTTGTTGAAAGGATACAAATTGTTAATTTTTTGTCTTATACAGAAACAATTAATTGCTTAACCCACCTCCATCTTCCACATCTTTACATATTTTTAAGCGTATATAGAAGATTCGTAGACTCCTCATGTTTGATAAATTACCAGCTATATAGGGCTGATGAAAATAGACCCTCACACATGTTTTTTAAAATCTAAAAAGTAATCACTTGCAGAAACCATGTTACTATAGGTACATATAGAAAAAAGTACAACTTACTTAAACATATTTATTATTATTTACTGTTCAAGAATCTACCTGTATTTTTATTTAATAATTTATGATGATCATCTTCTCAGACGCCACTGATAATACCCCATGTAGGCTTTAACATTTCTAAAAGCTCATTAATCTTGGACGCGGCTTGGAGATGAGAGAATAAAATCCCAAGTGGCTAAGGCGTGTTAGTTCTAACCACAGTAACTTTTTATAGTGGATGTTATTGAACTAATAAAAATTTTCCATTATTACGGATCAAATTTTGTGGCCTGTTTCACATCCGGTAACTTCCTATATATTAATTTAGCGGTATTTAGAAACGTTTTTCTATGTGTATAACATTACTGGCTTTAATGAAAATGTGTATTCTTCGATCTTTTCTGCTATGTTCACATTATATTGTTGGTCTATATTGTAGGTTCAACGAAACGGTGTAGTACGTAAAGATACAAAATATTGTTTACCCATCAAAATTATCATTAGTTCCAGCGCATAGTCATCAAACGCGAGTAAATATTAACATAAAGTAATTAACTGAGATACTTAATACAAATTAAATATTATCATGCGTCTCATTTACATCGGCATCTTATATAATTAATGTACGTTATCTGTATAGTCAACAAGTTACTTACAATAGTTGAACATGGTTACACTAGCAAGAAAGGGCCGACTTCAATTGATCAGAAAGAGGTATATTTTATGTAAGTTTGTATTTGTTTTTTATTATTATTAATCACCGCGGAGAAGTTTTGGGCAGCAATAAAGACACAGTCTGTCATAAAAACTATTAATATTATGTAATGCACTATTCAAATTTAAAAATGCACTGACTATAATTATTCCAATATAGATGCCATTCTATTGCTGCTAAAAATCACTGTTTATCCAATAACTATTATTGCTCGAAGGATATTAAGGTGGCCATCATACTGATAAGACACATATGGGTACTTGAAAAAGGGCATTATTTTCCATGTGTGTACATGTGACACAGCATACCTGACTTTAAAAACTTTAGTCATTATAAATAATTCGTATAAAATAGAATGTGCTAGTAATTATATCACCGACTCTCATATATCAATAACGCCCAAAAAATAAATATTTTTACTAGATATTGAGCATATGGGTTCTTCATAATGTAAATATTTTCTTAACGGTTATTTTGTATAAGTAATAGTTGTTAATTATTAATCTTTTCTGTGCCAGACATAATGTCACACCCCGGCTAGCTGTAATTTATTTAGCAAGAATAGAACCTTATAATATTTCTTTTAAAAATAAATTGAATGCTTCTTTGTCATGATTTTGTTTTTAATGATCATATTATAGTAATATCTCTGCTTTTTTATGTTTAAAATCATCCAAAATATTCAAATTTTTCTAGCAAACTACGTTTTAAGTTATAAGAGTCAACTCATTTATGACAATTAATCCGTTAATGTGACGAATGGTTACTGTTTGTAGTTATTTAAGAATAAAAATACAGTTCGTTGTAGACAGGATATTAAGCTACTTTAGGCTAGTGTTACAATCGAAAAAATATTTGAAAACAAAGTATACAGACAACAATAATGAATTAACGAAACATTTTAGGTTTAAATATAATATTATAGTTTTCAGTTTCAAAGCGTATTGAAATTTTCATTGAAAATATTTTTATTTTCTAATAAATATACTTTATATTTCTCTACGAATGGCAAACTCGTTACTATGCGAATGATAATATGTATTTTCATTTTTATAGGTGATGTCTGTTGACATTCGAAGTACCTATATGAATGCACTGCATTGCAAAAAAAAAAACACGCGTGAATAGAGAAGTTTCCATGCGAATGCGTACATCATGACATCGTTCAGGCTTACATGGGCGCGTTGTTACTATGCAAATTACACTTTTTGTTTATCCCCGTATGTTTGCTCAAATCCAGTGACCCTTAACCTTTTTGCACTTGAAAATCCCAACGAGATCGTAAATCACACTGAGGGCTTTTATCGTGTTGACTATAATTACTTAATACGATAATAAATTTCTTCGTAATGTACATCATCTTAAAATTATAAAGTGATATTATTAATATATTATAGTAATAACTTTTTTTTATAGTAAGTTGCCCTCGTAGATGAGTGGATAGTGCATCTGACTCACTAACTGAGGGTCTAGAGTTCCATATCTGGAAAAAATTGCGCATGTTTTTTAATGTCCATTTGTAACCAAGGCATAGACCAAATTGGTTAATCAAATAACTGACAATAATTACTCGTAAAAAAATTGTCAAAACAGTTTTCATGTTATGGAGATAAAAAATCATCGTTTTATACCATTTTCTTAGGTACAAAGTTTTAGAACGTATTATTATACTCAAATAATATTATATGATAACGAACCTGTCAATTACGGTCAACAGGTCAGTCACAATATAGATTTTCGTTAATTATGAAAATGTACAAAGCTTTTATATTCGGTTGTTATATACTACGATTTTGCCAAAATTTTAAAGGATTTCTGTTTCTATTTATATTTTCTTGCCCAAAATTGATATAATATAATTAGACTTAGATTCATATAATCTTGCTGTCGGTGTATGGAGCCAATTGTTCAAGCTTTCTTTGGTGGTGTATTAATCGGGTTTAATTTAAGGAGACAAGTATCCTAATAATTGACTAAATTAAGTTTTTCTGCCAAGTATTTCCCTCCCTTAGCCGGAAAAAACTAGTTCTAAGTCGCCGGTCATTCACCTTTCATCACTCTGCTGTTAGTTATAGTTGATGTTGCATTAGCCGGAAGTCGCCATGAGGAAGCGTGCAATTGGGACTTGCTTGTAGTTTGGCATTTAAAATATTTCATATGATCATACTACTAGCATCGATATAACCATATGAAGCTGGTCAGCTTTTAATAGTTAAAATAACTTTAAAACATCTCAAATATATGGAGGTTCGTATCACGGGAGATGACAATTTGCAAATAGAGCCCGCTATCTAAATTGAACTTGCTAGAGCAATCTTTAACTTTATGCAAAATATCTGAGACTTACAGTTGTACTCAATCAAAATCAATGCGACCTATTTAATGCTTGAATAATGACAGTATTGTTTTACAAGTATGGTAGCAAATCATGACATCTCACAAATTTTCAAAACAATCGCTTCCTGAGCTTTGAAAAGAGATACTTGTGATGCATTGCAATTTTGAGGATGCAGTATTCAATTATAGAAAAAATTATGTGAAAAAATAATATACCATGCAGACGTTCATCGCATTCTCAGTGAAGATAAAATATTAGAATTGGCTTGGCCTTGGAATGCCTGAATTGTATCTCACCAGGGTGTGCCTTTTTTAAAACCATCTGGATTTCATCATCTTGGAAGGACGTTGGATTGATTCTTATTTGATGGTTCCACATGATGTATTCAGCAAAGTTACAGGATACAGGCATAACATAAGAGGACACAAGATGACTGACCAGCGACACCGATGCAAAGAAACAATATGTGATGCCTATATAGTCCGGTTAAGGAGCATGGGATAATTAAAAAAATATAAAGATACAATGAACATCATTCACGGTTTACTGCAAAAGCAACCGAGAGAAAATGCATGGATCCCCACGTCTTGAATTGGTAAAAAGTTTTTTCTTACAGTCACGCAGTAAATTCTGCGCAAAATTTTGTATAGAACATTTTAATATTAGTTTATATTTTTTTTAATAATACGTAATGATAGTGTGAGTGGGTGTTTCATCAGTATTTATGCAATAATTTTAAAAGGAGGTCTGGAGTAAAAATATTTTTCTATCGATAGTCTAGTTTTAAATGCAATAGCTTCACTAAATACATTGTTATTTAGCAGCTTCAAAAGATGTCAATATTTAGTTGGTTTATAGAA
>JAPMAE010001033.1:4224-21733 GCA_036584705.1 Rhyacophila sp. 25_7 | reverse complement strand
GTGCGGAGACCTATTTTCAGATTTAAAGGGGTGCGGCACGCTTAAAAGGTTAAGAAACACTGGGTTACAGGCAATGTTTTGCATCATATTCATTTTCTTTGCATTGATTTTCAAACCGAAACAATACGAATTTGTGTGCAACCTATTAACGATCTCTTGAACATCCTTAGCGAACTTGTCAAATATGACGGTACGAAGTCGCATAATTTCAAATTGGGGTTATAGCCGTTCCTTGATTAGGCGGGGTTGACTTACGTGATATTAAATCAAACGTTATAATGAATGGGAACGGTGCAAGTAAACGTCCCTGTCTGATCCCAGTCGTGACTCCAAACCATTCAGTGGGAGTATCGTCAGTTCTAGCATAGCTCTATCTATTTAGTAATTCCATATTAAAAAGCATTTGTAGTAATTGTGTAGTAGTAATCATCATTTTTTTAAAACCTTCAAAAATTCATATAAACGGAACAAACATTTCATTTTGCACAAAATTATGTCTTAGAACGACTTAAGCATGCGATATTCAGTAATAAAAATGAAATTAAACAACATTTTTTAACACTATCAGTGCATAAAATACGAGTAAGTGGTGCTAAAGCATGTTATTTTTCTAACATTATATAAAATTGACGTGCTACCTAAATATTGCGCAACGTAGATTCAAATAACAACCGTTTATTTTGCATGTTTAAAGTCAAATAAATAAAAATACTCGTAACTTATTAATTCGACATAAAAAAACAAAATTTATGTGCTTTGATGAAGCGTTAATATTTAAATATTTATTTTTGATTGCATTTCTAACTGAAACCACAATAGATGTTTGTCATCGTTTTGCTATAAAGATAGAAAAGTATCATAAAATTGGTATAGATAATAATACTGTATAGAAAAATATTTTAAGGAAAAATAAAACCTAAATTATTGGTATTTGATTGAAAGTTCCGCAATTAAGGTAATTCATGTGAGCCAGATAAAAAATAGCTTATGATTTAAGAAAAAGTTATAAAAACATTATATTTTCGACTCAACATTATATTTTATTATATATTTAATAAGATATAAAATAAGACCTTTCATATCGACTCTCAGCCAAAGTGCTTTTATTTGAGAATCACAATGTACACAGCTACGAAGAAACACAAGTTCTATAAAAAAAATATGCCAGAAATTCCAAATTATTATCGAAATTCAGTTTTAGATTTTGAAAAAAGAACAACCTACTAAGTCTGTGTGGAAAGAAAAAGCATTAACCTTCAATTTTAATGATTTCCCTTTATTAACTTTTTAAATTATCAGATTAGTAAAATAAAATACTAATTTATTGGTCATCATGCACTTCAAGTTTATATTAATGTTATTTGGCAAAAGAGCTTTACACTCAAATTTTTAAAAGTGCTTTTATTTAAGAATCACAATGTATACAACAAAATACACATTCTGTCAAAAAGGATTAAGCTAAAAACATCAAATTATTATCAAAATGCAGATAGATTTTGAATAAAGAACAATCTACCAAGTTTGTATGGAAAGTAAAAAAGTATTAAACGTCAATTTTAATGAGTTTTCTTTAATAAATTTCTTAACTGTTAGATCAGTAAAATGGAATACCCATTTTTTGGTCGTTATGCACTTCAAGTTTTTATTAATGTTACTTTGACTAAAAAACATTAAAACACGTTTTTTGTGCCTCCTGTAAAACTCATTATTTGAGAGTTAATCCCTTTTGTCTAAACAATGTCAATAAATATATTGTAGTGTGGCCAACATAAATTGCAATAAAAAATAGTGCTGAGAGTGTCTCAGGTATTACTTAGTACTATGAAGATTATTAGAGTGCGCAAAAGATTCCTTCTGTCTTCTTATTATTATAAGCTATGATATATAAATAAATACATAAGATAGTTACTGCGTAAGCTGTAAGGTTTACGAATATCTTAAATACCGTAAAAATCAATAATTTATATAAACGTGAGCTTAACAGGAAAATATGAAAAAGCCATACAAGTATTCGAAATTATGATATTTGATAAATAATCGTAGTAATTTAAATAAATTAACGATTTAGCATTCTTAATAAGGCTGAGCTCCTCGATCAATTTACTCTTAATTAAGTGAATATCATGAATACAACATTGTGAGATGCAATAAATCTTGAATACTCAAAAAAGTATTTGAATGAACCCTAGTAGCCAATCAACAGTACGAGATCATGTTTAGAGATGCTAAAGACAAAAATATTTGTAAAGTCGGTAATATATTGTAGTTCCAAGCTGTCATTAATATCTCGTTGTCAATGTTTTGAGTGATACTTAATCATTTAGATAAAACACAAATAGGCCAATAACTTGCCATTAAAAGTATTACATTGAAATAAAATTAGAGTCGATATTTCATATTGGTTACACAAAAAAACTTTAGTTGATTCTGTGAAACCGCTTTGCAATTTAATTATCAATTTAAAAAACCACACTTTCCATATCGACCTTATTGATGCTTATTAGAAAATTACAGATTCCAAATTCACCATAAGAATCTTTTGTATTTGAGTATTATTAGATTTAATCTCAACGTAATTTATAACAGCAAAATATCTCGTAACAATTAATATTTACGTAATATTTTAACTGACCATTTTTTAGTAATTTGTGCAAGGAAAAGTGTCTAAAGTTAATTACAATATTACTAGTCCTGTTTTAAGAGAAACGGTAACATTAAAAAAAACTTCTTTTGAGTAATACAATATAAACAATAACTTTCTTCATAAATATTTTTGTCTAGATAGTAAACGGAAAAAATATCAGGACCACTCAAAATTTTTCATATATAAAATAAAAGTTATTAAAAAATGTTTAATGTGGTGTTTTTTTTTGTAGCATATTTTTATCACAAAAAGTTATGTTTAAATCTGTTATAATAAATTGAGGCGTGTATTTCCAAAGTAAACTTATTTCACTCCAACAAATTTGTGGTAAATGCCAAAGAACTGTTTACGGTGTCGAAATTATATATTTTTTGTGATATCCATTTGTAGTGTAAAATAAAATTTGCACTATAGATAACAAAAACGTGTAATATCAATGTTCAACACCGTAAACAATTTTTTGGCATATGCCACAAATTTATTGAAATGGAATAAGTTCACTTTGGAAATACAGTCCTCAATTTTTTTTTCATAAATAGGTAATTTTTTTCGATAATTTTATTAAAATCAGAAATCGTTTTGATTTTTAATGTCATCTCACAATAAATTGAAATTTAAATCGTCGAGAAAAACTGGCTTTTTAAAAGTAAATTTTATAAAATGTAAAACTGTATTTTTATTTCGTATTAATGCATTTCTACCCAAGATTAACAGCAAATAAAATTAGTTAAATAAATTTGTTTAAAATATTTGTATGTTACTGTCCATTAATAAGAATATTTGTGACATAATCTCATAACTGTAAAACACAGAATTTTCGGTTAAAACTGTATAATCAGTAACAATAACCATGTTAACAAAAATATTTTTTTTTTAATTCGTAAGTACTATATTATGTGTTTAAATCTCAGTTATTTAAAAATGTTGCTTGAATTATCAAAAGAATATTGATTTTCGGTATTGAGTTATGTCATAATATTTTCATTTTTTTTCAGATTAGCGATTTTGCATCATTCATTTTTTATGCGCGAATAATTTTAAAGAGAAACAATAAATAAATAGTTATCGGTTTGTACTCAAAAATTTCAATAATAAGCTTACAAAAGAATTTTATTCAGCAGAGTATTACCGAATAGAAAGCGTGAGAAATATCGGACCAAACGGCGATCGTTTGTTTTAAGTATCATTGTTGAAGAATTTACCGGTATGTAATCAATAAAATTAATTGTCCAACTAGTTATGAGATTGCCAGTTTTTGAGATACGTAAACAATAGAGTTTTTTTGCTTTTACTAATATGTGATACCTTAGCAAAATCTATTTTCATTAGTAAATAAGTGTGGAGATTGTTCGTCGCCCTTGCAGGTCAGCAGTAGCGGATCCGACTTACAAACCGAGCTGTCGAAAATTTTCACTGGAGTTTTTATGTGAATTTAGAACCAGGATATGGACCAAATTGGTTGAGCTAATAACTGATAATTTAGTCATAAAAATCTGTCAAAGCAATCGTCACATTATGAAGATCCATATGCTTAGTTTTGGAGCGGATATGGTTAAAAGAAAATAAAAGAAATTATTTAATAAAAGAACAATTAACTTGAAATACAATTGTATTACTGACATAAGGCTGTATAATTTTATGTTTTTGTATTTTTAAAAATGAAATATATTTTATAAATATAAAACGATTTTGCAATATGTAAATAAAATCATGTAAAAAACTCTTTGTAATCAATAGTTAATAAGATTATATATTTATTTCATTATTGTGTGTATTTGTATTTCGTAAATTTGCTGTATATGTAAAATTTTAATAAAAAAATACTCAATTTTCTGCGATATAAAAATGAATTCATGCATATTATTTTAAACTTTGTTTTTGCGATATCAGAACTATTTTTGTATATATAGAAAGTTTTTTGTATACACATTTTCAACATGAATTTATATTCATACCGCCAGGCTTTTGTACTAGGCAATTTACGCCATTATATATCAACTATATTTTTATAAATGGGCTTTTATTTGTGAATCAAAATATAGACAACAAAATATATGTCCTATCAAAAGGTGTTAAGCCAAAAATGGAGAATTATTATCGAAATTCAGCTTTAGATTTTGAAAAAAAATGACATACTAAGTTTGTGTGGAGAGAAAAAAAGCATTAACCCTCAATTTTAATGATTTTCCTGTAATAACTTTTAAAACTATCAGATCATGAAAATAAAAAAACGAATTTATTGGTCATTATGTACGCCAAGTTTGTGTTATTGTGACTTTGACTAAACATTATTAAAAAACTTTTTTTGTGCCTCCCGATTTTTTTTTGTAAGGGTTAATATATGTCTAAACATAGTCGATATTGTAACAGAAAAAACCAGGCATGGAATTAAAAATTATATATATTCATGGAGATATGCAAAAAAAATGTGTTGTTATTTCATTATAATATAATAGACTTCTACAAAATATTTACAATAGGGAAAATAAATTATAAAATATTATCATTTGCAGTTTCAATAGTTTTTAGTAAGCTCAAAATTAAAAAACTCAAATTGAAGCGATTTTTTTTTGTGTATACGGAATTCACCAATAGTCCCACTGTGCAATAAACGATCGCAATTGCATTTTTTTTCTTGTTTAATTGAAATAAATTTGACCTAAACTTGATGGAATGTTGAAAAAATTTAATATACTCGTATTTTTTAAATGAAAAGAAAATAAAAAGCCTCCGATGGTGACTCACATTTATTTTTGGTTGATTCAAGGAATAGCTTTAAAATAAAATTACATTTGAATATGTCGGCACCTGCATATATTAACACCACATGTACTTATAAAAGTATGTATTATACTTTTAGAAATTACTCAATGTATAAATAAAAATCATTGACAACGTACGAGTATTGCTAAAGTATCATAAATCTGTAAATACATTAGATATACTCGTATATATTTAAAAAAAACTAGCGTAGTACCTACAATAATCATATTTATAATATAAACTTTATTTTTTACTGATAATACATTATATTATCATTTGACGATTATGAAATGTAATTCTATTTAAACCTCTAAATATTTTTTTTCAAAAAGAAAGCGAGTAATGTACTTGTATTGTCATGTCCTTGAGAAGTGTGCAGCGGTAACCATCGCACGATCCAATTGAATCACCTACATATGATTACACCGTTCAGTGGTATTCAATTATTATTACAATCATATCAACGGACACAAAATTAAATTACGTGCCGATAGAAAATATATTTTCTATTTCCTATTTATTTTATTACTACTGTTCTAATTACAGACAAAATTATATATATTTACAAATCTTGACCAAAACTTACCATTTTAAATACTACATCAATAATTAATCAATCTGTTTGCTTAGCCTAGAATCACCTGTTACGTCTTCACGTCCTTTCAAGCGTATGCTGTAGCATAATCAACGTGAAGCGCACTGCAATAAATCGTCGAGAGTATCTCGATAATAACTTTACAAAACTTTGGTATAAAAGTACTAGTGTGCAAAAGATTGCTACTGTTCTCATTTAAAAAATTGTCTATTCGGTTGAACAAATGGAAATATACCCTCCTGGTTCCATATGATGTCAAAAACTTAAAAAACTAAGAAGTTATCTCTTGAAAAAACCATGTCGCTCTGGCCGAATGATCCAACTGACGGTTGAATTGACTTAGATAGCTTTATCATTTCATCTGACACATGGAGACACTCCTACATGATTTGATTAGCATCCTGCGTTTTGTCATATAAGTAACTTTTCTCACCCCTCACACCACGCTGATATAGCTTGAACGCAAAACTACAATGCCCGGTTAAAAAAATGAGATTTCCAATTATATGGAATTAGTTTCATTATCTTCACACAACATCTAATGTCATGGCCAAATATGTAAATACTTCCTAGGTTTTTTACATTTTAGCATTTTAATTTCAAAAGCATACGCGCTTCTGCATTTTACCTGATGTTAGCTACGTAACTGTTCTTAACATGGTTCTAAATCTCAGTTTTACATTCATTACACTTAATATATATTTTTAATAATGATACTTTTTACCTTACTTAAAACGGTAAAAAAATATCATTTTTTCTTATAAATAAAAATACTTTTTTTTTACACGGCATATAATATAAAAGCTTAAATATTTGTAAAAATGAAAATTTACTCGTATTAGTCGACAAATATTAATTGAAAATATTTTAATATGGATATATATATATAAGTAAAATATAGTCATATATTAATCCTATTAACACAGTTTCATTTACGAAATATATTATTTTATAAACAATAGTAAATAAACTTTTAAGAAATACATACCTTCAAAAACATCTTTGTCTATTCAAAGCATTATGATTAGACACCCAAGATAAAGAAATATATCTAAAATCTAAATTAATCTAATTTTATTCTAAAACAAAACAATTGATTACAATATGTCCAATTATATCAGCTTCTAATGGAACACTTATCAAGTTTTTTAATTAATTAAAAATACGTATACCATTTAATAGGATATAAATATTAACACTTTGTCTATGGGTCTGTCCCGTCATTAATTATCTGCGGAGTAGGAAAATCAAGTCATACATAATAATGTGCAACTTATTATACCATGGGGTCGTCCATAAATCACGTAACGCTCTTGAGGAGTAGAGAGGGGACCGACGTCTACATCTTGTTACAAAGGGGGGGGTTAAGTTTTATTGTTACGTGACAATTTTTGTTTGAAATCTCATAAATTTTATTCCTATTTAATGTGGAACACATAACCTTTGATAGGAGAGAAGGGGGTCAAGCTGAATGTCTACTTGATGGCACATGCAAGAGGAACGTTAGAAAAACGTTACGTGGTTTATGGACGACCCAAATATGTCAATAAAATAATTTCTCAATAGAATGATTATAATATGTGCTTCCCATTATAAACGTATAACCGTCGTTTCATAGAAATTGTCGCCCTTGTCAGATTCACAAATGACGCTCGAGTACCTAGTTGCATTTATTTTAAATGTTTATTTATTTGTATATGACATAAGCACAGCTGCGGATTAAGATCATTAGATGCCCTAAGCACTAACTATTTTAAGAGAACGTTTCGTTTCGTTTTCCCTTAAATTTTAAAAATCTCTATAATTTTAATTAGTCTAGTAATTTTAATGATAAATTCAGCCATAAAAAATGATGTAGTGCCCCCTCTTTCCTCCATGTCCTAAAACGGGCTTATTTTGCTTCAGGGTTAATCCAGCACTGCATAGACATGAATACAAAATTATGGAATTAATAATTAACAAGTATTACCCGTATAATCAATCAGTGGTTAAAAAAATCATTTCACTCTTTTCTCGGAGCAGATATAAAATAAAAAAATCGAAATTACAGTCCTCGTATTTAAAACTGTAATCACTATCATGAGCAACTCATGTGTTAAATATATTATATTATTTACGGCCCAGAGTTAACAAGTCATGGAAGATGTGAGTTAAGAGGATTTGCACTCGGCGATTGTTACCGTGCGGATGCTATTGTTGGGCGTTCGTGATGATACGCTATGCCACAGTATGTTTTGTGAGAAACGGATCAAATTCTCATACACGCCATTTTAAGAACATTTTCTCCTTATTGTCTTATTATGATAATATGTCAAGTGTATGTATGATAAAGGTCGAAATATATGTGCCGAGAGTTACGGACTTAGTAGCGTCTTTGGTTGAACTATTGTAAAAGCTTATTATATATTTTAACTAACTAATATTCATAAAATAACTATATTAGACTAAAAACTCGTCAGTTTTATGCCATACAATATAATTAATAATTTATTAAAATCAGTTTTTATTTAATAATTTCAATTCATATATTTTAGATTATTATCCTTCATTTGGATAAGCAAGTGAGCCAAATTATAGTAGTACACAATTCATGCAGGCAGTGGCGTAGCTGCCTCGTAGCAAACTCGTGCAATGCATGAGGCCCCTTGCTGACCAGAAGGCTCTTTATCTGTGTACAATCAATATCCGATTTCATTGCATTTCCTACTAAAATAGATGTATGGCATACTTGTCTATGGCATGAAGAGTATCCCGAGTATATATATCTAGTAAAAAATTGTAAAAAGAAAAGTTTTTGCAAAGTTACTCACAAATATCTATGTTTATAATATGTTTTTATAATATAATGTTTTAAGCACCTCTCCTGTAAAAATTCCAATGTGACGTAGTATAGTTCTGCATTACAGTAATGATATATAACTAATATGCAATAAGAATGAGTCATACATATTTTCTTATAAATTTATTATGTTTATAGTTTTATATGAATAACAGTAGGTACTAATACATACGGATAATTATTTCATCTCATTTTTTTAAAATAATTTAAGGGGCCCCTTGCGTAAATTTTGTATGATGGCCCAAAATTTGTACGCCACTGCATACAATAGAAAAATTACACGATGATAAAAAAATGAGACAATGTTTTCACACAAAAATTTTAAATTTCGATAAAGTAGATGTATGTAATTCAAACTGTTAACTGCCCACGGTTAACTACCATATAAATCACCAGTACACCATGTAATGAAACAAAATAATAGTTGAAGGGTGTGGTGTAGAATGTTGGTAACCTACACTTAGATAGAATGACATGTTATTCGATTTTTAACCCATTTATTAACCATTTTACACTTCCTCATTTCAAATTCAAAGTGCCTAAAAGTAATCTTGGTAACCCCCAAATTACTTTTTTCAGAATATTTTTAAATATATCTAACACTTATAAGTGTATATCAGATAGTTTAACACTTTCAACTGCAATTGTTGCAGAACTGTCTTATTATGGGTTACCATCTTTTTACGCCACATCCCTCAATTATTCAAATTGAATATAAAAATACTTAAGTGTGAGAAATATCAATCGAAGCTGGTGAATATTTTTAAAATGCGAAAAAGCATCGTGTGTTACTTATGACGTACGTATAACGAATGGTTGAAATATTTATAAGAAGTTGATTAACTTTACATTTTTGTTGTAACAATATTTTTGTATACAACATTTTACAACTTGCACAGTTGAAACTGGGTTGATATATAACATTATTTGGATATTTAAATGAGTTAACTTGTTGTTTGTATATTGGTTCAAATAAAAAAATCTCTTTTATTATCAAAAAACAATTTCAACAGTATTTATAGCTGTGAAACTTAAAATATATCTAGTTAGTTTGTATTTAACTGGACCATTTTTCGAACGTAAAATGTTTATATTTAAGGCGAATATTTGTGATCCAAAACAGAGTGCGCTCCCGTTTTCCGGGTTTATAATTATACCCACAATCTAATGAATTAATAGCTCTAATATATTTATAAATAAGACTGTTATTTTTATATACATTATTTAATAATTAACTCTGTCAATTTAGATACAATTTTTCCTAGAAGCTATTATGTCGCAATTTTCAAACTCTTCGTCGAAGTGTCAATAAAAGTCAGTACTATATTGTGACTAATAAGTGCAATGATTTCTCTTTAGCATATTCGGTTTATTATTCTTTTTTGGTGACATTAAAATGATATTTGAATCACTCGTACGTTGTAAATCCTGAACTAATATACAAACCATATTCTAACCAGTCAGAAATGTTTTCTTTGTTGACATTGTGAAATCCGTAAATTGGCTATTAGTATACGTATTTCAGGTGTTTCATCTATTTTAAGTTTTTAAAATCAGTGTTGATTTCATACATGCGTAGAAAGCCATTGAAAACTGGCATACATGGACACTGATAACTGAAGTGTCTAGTTACAAAAAGCGATATAACCACATTTTGTCGAAATCGAGAAAAAAATACGTTCGCATTTTACATACAATTTTATTGTATGTTTGAAGGACCCACCACTGACCCGCCAGTACTCACAACCGCGATTATGATGACGTTATGAAAGGGAAGATGGGTTAACTTTTATTGGTACGTAATACTTTCCCTCTCAAAAAGTAGATAGGAGGTGATTATAAATTGTGTTCCTATTTAACCTTTTCTGCGTCAGACATGATGTCACAGCCCGGTAAGCTGTGAATTTTTAAGCGAAAATAGAATCGAAATATTTATTTTTAGAGTATATTGAATATTTCTGACTTTGTTTTTAATGACCATATTATAATCATATCTTTGCCTTTTTATATTTAAAATCATCAAAAATTACCCAAATTTGACAAGTAAACAACGTTTTCAGTTGTGTGAGTTAACTCGCTTCTGGCACTTAATCGGTTTATGAGGAAAGTTGCGTAACTTTTGAGAAAATACAGGTGTGTCAAGTTTAATGTCTACACGGTGTTACATGGAGACGGGAGAGAAAAAGTAAAAAAAAAAAAAACTTTACGTAGTTTATGGACGACCTTATAAAAAAAAAGTGGATGCATTGGAATATTTTACATCTGGCTGATCCGCGAGCATTTAAATATGTATTTGATTTTAAAATTTATCAGCTAATCAACGCCGTTATTTTGTTCTAATTTAAATATAGAATACGATGAAATTGAGAATCTTTACATAACACAAAATTTGACCTTGATACATAAAAACATTGCTTGCCAAAAAAATTTAAATGTGCTATATCACTTTTTGTAACTAGATACCTCAATTGACAAAATGCTTTATAATAAATATTCATTCTACAATAATTAGTATATGACAATATTGACAGTTGCTTACGTTTTTCAAACATGATATTATTCTAATAAACGTACATTGCTTGACGCTATTTGCAAATATCGTAGAAAAAGTGAAATATTAAATCATTTAAATTTATCATATAAATCTTAAAATACAATCCAGTTCAATATATTCCAACTAAAGCAAAAACTGTCTTAAGTACTCAGTAATAAATGACGTCAGAATACGTATATGCATTTATTTGTAACAATATAGTACATACAGCAGTGTTGAAGAGTGCATTGATTCATTTATTATGGGAAACTTGTTGAAGATATATGTTTATTGGCGCCATAGACGTACGATTTATTTACGAGTAAATTATTTTTATTAGATTTTGCACAATTATATTAATGAGATTTGGCGCTTTAAATTGTTTTTGTACAAACAAGTTTTATGTATCATATCATTATTTCAATATAACGGATGATTAATTTGTTTCTCAAATAAGCAAAACAAAATTTTGTATTACTTTTAATAGTTTGTTTAAAACCACATCACTCGTATTGAAATAATTTCAGAAGTTATATAAAAAAAAATTATTATGCGAATGTTATTAACATTTCGTTCAATATTAATTGAAACAATTTTAATTAAAGTCTTCGCCATTTAGTGTTTAGTGAAGAAATATATCGTCAATATATTCATTTTCGAAGCATTTTTCATTCATGAAATGTGCCAAATATGTAATTGGTGGTATTTATTATCTGTGGCAGATGATTTACTTGAATACATTTTTGTTGAGGACAGAAATGTAGTACAATTCAAAGAAGTTTTTCCACGCACCTCTGTATTTAATTTTCTTATCTTTTTCTACTTTTGATGTTAACTTTATTGTCGACAAATATCTTAGTCATTTGTTACGAGTATGTCAAATACTTTATTTGCAGTCAGTCAACATAGTCATATATTGAAATAAGCTTTTTGAGGAAACTAAACTAAAAAGCTTGTAAAAATTCCATAAAAAAATAGAAAACCTGTTTTCGTCAAATTAAAGAAGAATTAAGAATATCAACTTATGATGTCTTCATCTTATCTGGACCTATCTACTATAAGCATCAATTGCCAAGTAATTTACTATAAAAGAAGTAATTCTATATATTTTTTATTATTTCCTTATTAAAACTTACTATAAATATACCTAAATCTCAGAAAGAACGAGACTTTTTTAGGTGAGAAAGTTTGTTATCCAAAACCAAAATCAATATCAAAGAACATACAAAAATATGTAAAAAAATATCAAAGAATATTATATTCAAATACTAGTACATATATAACTTTTTCTAAGAATTTTATGCTTCAGTCTTGGCAAAACAGTTTTTTCTTCCACTCGTAATAAAATTATTCGATCATTATACCGTATTGAAGTCAATAAGTTAGGCTGATGGATAGCGTGTTGGCCTAGCAAGCGGAGGTGATGGGTTCAAGGCCCGTGCTGGTTGCAATTTTTTCAAATTTTTATTCATTTGTATGGTAGCCAAGACACAAACCAGAAACGTTTGAGCTTATAATTGACAATATTACTTGTAAAAAACGGCCAAAACAATTTTCACGCTCCGTAGAGATATCTATATGCTTCGTTTCAGAGCGGATATGGAAGTTAATTTGTATAGAACATCATTGAGAGATATTTTTGTATAAAGTTCCTATATCAAGGTGGTCCTCTACGAATAATGGTGGAAAGAGACATATTAACCCTTTGATTAGTATGGGCGTACATGTACACACAGGCGCCTTATATACAAAGCCATTCTTTTATTTTCAGATAAAATGCTATTATTTTTTTACATTAATATTACATAGATCAATCAACAATATGTGGAAGTCATAATTATTATATCAAATATTTTTAGGATGGAAAAAAATACATAAACATTTAAAAAAAATGAAGAAGCATTGAATAATTCTCTTATACTCTTTCTAGAATCATTACGAATATTGTAAATAAACAAAAGATTGCCCTGTTCACAGAAACACATAAAATATCACATAAATGTCCTATTGGGTTATTTTTTTCCACACGAGTGTTCCTTTGATACATAAACATAAATGTCAAATAAATCAGTCTCATGGCTTAAAATTTGTCATTCTTTTTTTCATAATGAAATAGAACCTGACACAATAGATAATTTTATAAGCACTCAAGAACGAGTTTGGATTAAATTGAAAACATAATGTGATATGCAAAAGTAACTCGCTCCTCGGATTCCTGTGCGCAAAAATTAATTTACTAATCAAAATTTTAACATTTAAACTCGTCTGTTTATGTATGGGCAAATGTGTGTGGTTCTCTCTTGTCAAATGTGCTCAAAATAGTAGATAGCCCTAGTTTATTATGAAACATTTTAAAAAACAAAAATATGTCTAGGAAAACCGATGGATAATTAGTACACGAGTATGTAGTGGTAAGTAGTTCTTCGACATAGCCCGTTTCATATATTTTAACACTTTAAATTGATTCCGTTCCTATATTAAAATCACATGCAATATAAAGAAAACTCATCATCTCCCAATATAATTTTTCAATGTTATCACAATAACTCACAGAAGCATGTTATCAATTATCATATAGATTAATGTTCAGATTAATCTTATTTTGCCACACGCGACTTATATATTCCGAAATGTATTTATTTATCATAAGTAATTACAAATTTAGTAATCTTAATCATATTATCAAATATCATGTATCGACTTATTTTTTCTTTTAATTCTGAATTTAATCGATAAGACATAAAAAATAATGCGGAACTCTTTTTCTAAATCATTTTTGTAACGAAAAATAAAAACTAAAATGCCACTTTTAACAGCAACAAAAAAAAATCAAATTGGAAAAAAAATGTTCCATTATCACATCACGAAAAATTTCATCCCACGTCGTATAGAAAGATTTTAAAAACTTGTAAAGAATATTAATTTTTATAAACACATCGACCGTGCTTCAGCAAAAAGGGTTAACCCTCACAGAATGATTTTTACACGAGGTACAGAAAACGTTTTTTTAATTATTTTCAGTAAAAATCACATTAACGCAAACTTGAAGTGCATGATGACCAATATATATTGGTGTTTTATTTTCCCGATCCGATAATTAAAAAAGGTATTAAAAGAAAATCATTAAAATTGCGGGCCAATACTTTTTTCCTTAGCTTACCCGTAGGCTAGTATGATTACGAGTACTTTTATGACAAAACATTCGTCGCCGTAGGAGAGTGGACAACGTATCCGCATTGATTCGTGAATTACAGTTTTAAATCCCGTAGCTATTTAAAAACGCACCCGTTTTCATTTAATAATTTGATATCAAATCATACTTGATATCAGACCATTACGACTTATCTGTCAATGCAATCTTTTGGTTGTGTAAAATCATATACGAGTATTACGAGGGCTATCCAGAAAGTAAGTTCCGTTTGGTTATTAAACAAAAACAAAACGTATTTAAACAAATTCTGTATTGCATTGTCAAGTATGAACCCGTAACTATTTTTCTAGATAATTTCTACAATCGTTTAGGCATTTGTCATAGCGGGGCACAAATTTTTGTTTGCCCGTGTCATAGAACGCTCCCGTCTGTGATGCAATCTACGTAGTAATAGCATTCTTCAACTCGTTGTCGTCGTCGAACTGCTGACCAGTAAGAAACAATTCTAGACAGAGAAACAGATGAAAATCACTCGGTGCTAGGTCTGTATTGTAAGGTGGATTGTTAAACTGCACCCAGTCTGTGTCCTGTAAGAGGCTTGCATGACAAAGCTCGCCCACATACGGCCCGTGTGACACAACAGTTCTTGGACATCCACCATATGTTCCATTTCAGAGTGAAAATAATATATAAAAGTCGCTCATCATTCGGTTCGATAGATTTACTCTGTATCTTGAGTCAAAATACGTTTTATATATAAATATGTAATGTTCTTAATAATTATAGAAGTTTAACCCGCACTGCACGAATATAATATAATATAATATACTGTACTCTGCTCGATTGCAGGCCGTACTAAAATTAGCGTAAAATACTACAAAAGCTTCGGGTTCCCCAATACTGATATTGAAAAAGCTATTAAAAATATATTTATTATATCAAAATTTATTTTAGAATCTATAAATTCTCATAATCATCCTGTCTACACTCAATACATACCGTAGACTTAACCACGCATATTTGATGATGATGATTTATGATGTCGCATATCCGTCATCTCCTAATACATGATGCATCTGTATGTTCTTTTAAATTTTTGGCACCACAATTGCGTTGGCCTCTTGCTGGATCTGCCTAATCTCGGGAATTCGATCAGATTCGTAAGATGTCATATTTGATGTTTTCAGAAATATATTAAGTGACATATACAGACAGTCTTGTCTATTTAAATATCTTAATTTATCATATTATCGTTTACCTCATCTAATATGCTAGAGATATTATAGGTTGAGTTTACATATACATACTAGTATTTCTCTTTTCAAGCCAATATTATTATTGTACTTTTTGGCACACTTAAAACAAAAAAAAATGAAAATGGAACACAAAACAAATCTTGGCTTTACAAATTTAAAACAATGTCGTCCATGTAATGTGAAAATGGCTAATATTTTGCATAACTTACGTAGGTATTTATTGTTTTTATACAGGTTCTCTATCACTACAAAAAAGCCAGAGTAATAATTTAGTCATTCAAAAAAATCTTAACAGGCAAAAGTTTGTTTCTACATCAAATATCGCACTGAATTTTAAATACACGCTTGCTAAATTTGAGCATATTTGTTACGAATATGGTATTATTCATTTATCTATGCTCGAGGCTTTATGTATTTGTCCCATATATACAGCTACAGTATATTTGTGCGCATGTTGAGAACTACAGGCATGTACAAAACTAAGTGTAACTAATCATTATGGATTTTTTATTTTCGTATTCATTTATTGAAATAAATAAAATAATTCGTTACGTATATTTGTTGATATATTTTTATTCTGAATCAATACTAGATAAATGAATAGATGAATATTCTGATTCGCTACTCTTATCTAAATCAATTGTCAATTCTGTTTCAATATCATAGTGTCGGTAGTATTTTTCATACAATTTCTTTGACACGTCGACAAGTATTTGACCACATTTTTATCAGTTCGATTTAATCGTTCATTTATCCACCTTCATTATTCTTGTCGCAAGTTATGTAAAGCAATATAAGTTTTTAAAATTTCCCAGATATTTTAAATCGGGCCTAATTCAAAATAATAAGGTGACAAACAAATCGCTTGTATTATCATATTGCGGAAATATTTAATTGATCTTATAAGAACTAAAATGTTCCTTTAAAAAAAAACACATACCATTGCAATACTTTCTCGAGTCTAAAATAGTTGTAAATACAGTTATGGAAAAATATATCATTGAATGTATTAATGCTGATTAAGACCTAGTCTCTCTGGGATGAATTATTATCGATCTTATTATTGTTGTTCCTGTACTAACACGACAGAGCGATACAAACACGTCCAAACAAGTATATGGTTGACCACACTGTCGAACAAATTAAAGCTGCATTTGGACGAGCTGACGCATACATAAGCAGATGTGCACACATGATTGAATAATACTATATGTACCTTCATCGCGAAAGCATGAGGGCCCAGTCATCGAAAGCTATAATTTTTTTATACACTCGACATCTATCAATTATATTATATAATTATATTTTCTGTGGTCCAATGACATAAAATGACTCAAACGCTCATTTATACTTTGCATAATTTTTCCATTTAAGACAGCGGTTTCCAACCTACACTTTATTTTTTTAATATATATAATACTATTGAATAAATTCGCACTACGCCACTGCTCAAACGCAAATAAAATTTAGTTCGTTTTTTTTGTCGTTGTGTAAAAAAAAAGTGAAATAAATAATGAATAAAATTATTATTTTATTTTTTCAGGCTCTGCAAATTCATCTGCAGCCAACTGACGGCGACATTCTGATTTTTATGCCGGGCCAAGAAGACATAGAAGTGACATGCGACGTAAGTTTATTACATATTAAATCGGTAAACATTCCTTGTATAATCTTTTATATGCTAATGTCGCGTGTTCAACCTGAACACGCAAGAGACAAATTTAGATC
>JAPMAE010001032.1:4782-17880 GCA_036584705.1 Rhyacophila sp. 25_7 | reverse complement strand
ATGCTCAGTTCCAGCTTAATGAATAGATGTCATGTTACTTTGGCGAAGCTATGTGTGTTACTACTGCTATATGATGGTTTATATGTTTAATACAGAGTCGTTATAAGTTAATTTATATAGAAATTTCAAGTATCTCATTACACTTTATAACTAAAAGTTCTATATATAAATATAAATATCAGTATGTAAATGAAATAACTTTTTCTATTGAAGTTTTTATTATTAAGTAATATTTAGACTTTTTTTAAAATTACATCTTAAAAATAGTTTAAACAGTGATGAAAAAATGATTTATAAGAAACCAATAAAATAATATATAGCTTTCATATATTAAATTAAACTATAAAATATTATAATAAAAACAAAGCCCGACATAAAAGCTTTGAAAATCATTAGTCGATTGAGCTAAATGTTAAGATATTTTAATACTTCACAAATGGCATATTTAAAGATTATTTATGAATAGTTGTATTTCATTCTAGTTAAGATTGAAAATAAATGTCGACAATAGTTAAATTTATACGTAAAATAGAATAGAAATCGGTTTCGGTACAACTGTTTTCTATTAATCGTTTGCCATCACTGATGTACTGGAATCTATTTATAATAATTTCATAAAGTTGCGCGTATATATTAAGAGCGTGTCTTTGTATACTTATGCATTCATATGTATAGAAAAAAATCTTTTAAGATAAAATTTTGATATATATCTAATAGTCAAGTTGACATTATGGCAAAAACAATGTTTATTTTCGAAAATATAAACCAAAGTACTCAAGGTTTTCAATAAGTACGAACAAGATATTATTTAGTATTAAATTTTTAAAAAAGTACATAATAAATATTTGATTATATAAATTCCAACACATGCAGTTATATATTAATATTTGCAGTTTAAATATGGTTATGTACTCATAGCAAACTGAATGTATATAATAATACGTTATATGTTGCACGCGAATAATCTTATACGGCTAACACAAGTGCGCTCACTTCAAGCTTTTGTTTGACTTTGTGAACTTTCATAATAAATTTGGCAGAGATTTACGACTTAGTTGTGACTGAGCACGCCACGAGTAAATGAAAATTTGTTCCCAAGCAAACAGCTCTAAGACAATCCCATCTTAAAATAATAGCAAAATAACTTATTCAAACTTTTCTCATTTTATTGCAATAAATTTGTTGTATTATAAATAAAATATATTTTATCTCTTCATTTTTAATACTTGATTTATTATTTAAAATATAATATTTATTGAATCATCAATAAATTGAATGATTACTTAAATATACAATCTTTATAAACAGAAACTTGAAAATATGGTGAATATATAAAATATTGTAGTATGATAATTATGAATTTTAGATAGTACTCGTAGTTTTATGACTCTAATAAATTATATGCTTTAAATTAATATTTTAACAATTGATTTTTTACAATAAATAGTAGTTAAATCTAAATTTAGTCATTTAAATACGTTAATGTTTTGGCCACAAATATGAATTAGCAAATGTTTTAATTTAAATATCTAGTGAGAAAATAGTTTTAAAAAATCATGAGAGTGACATCGATATCTTTTAATTATTTTAATATAATTTGAGGATCTTGGTGAGTTAGTAGAGAATGTATCCAATTATTTATCTCTGGGTTGTATGAATTGAATATGAATTCCATAAATAGAAAAATTTAAGAGGTTTTTTACGGAATATTATGATCAAGACATGGATAAATTTAGTTGAGCTATCATTTAAATTATTTTTTACTTTTTAAAACATAAATCGAAGTGACCAATCTGTTGTGAAAATCATTGTTTATTTGTAAAGCTAATTTTACTTACTACGAATAGTACACGTCAGTTATTTAAAATGACAATAATTTTCATTTATTTATTTATAGTTCATTAGTCATTGTATACGTAATGTATATGAAAATTATTCTAAGAAATCAATGAATCAATCAACATATAAATAAAGTTTATTGAAAGCCAAAAATAGACGATATATAAATCGTATTTATTTTAATTTTATAGCTGTAATTCTAAAATTTGCAGAATAAGAGTAAAATAAGTATTTTCGCATAGTTTAAAATGAATAACTTTAAATATATAATAAATATTCCATTGTCCTCATCCTCGAAGTTTCATTTTCTTTATTTTTTAAATTATGAGAAACTTTTCAAAAAATGATGGAAAGCGATAAAATTAGGTTACTCGTCTCTAGTTTAAGCTGTTTTATGCTTGAAATAAGATGAAATTTTCTTCAAAGTAAACTCGTTATACGAGTATAAGGTTAAAATAATGCACAAAAGGTAATCAAGCTTTATTGTTGGAGATAAATCTAATTTTTCGTACAATTTAAAGCGTTTATTTTAAAAGTCCGTGTAATTTTTTTCACTTGTAAACTTTTTATCTTTCGCGGTATAAAGTTTGTGATAATGAAATCGTGTATTACAAAAATAATATAAAATACTGTATACATATACTAACCATATCGGGTAAAAAAGCTTTTTGAACACATATTTATTTGTTACTTGTATTACTTCAGACAGACATCGCATTCGTTTGTAAATCTACTGATGGGTGTGACAATTGTATATTTTAACACGTATATACTCGTATATATAACCAGAGCGTGGATTATAATAATTCAAATCTCAAACGAGTAAAAATGTTAAAAAAATCTTCATATTGTAAAAATATAATTTTCGTATTTTTTATCTAAATACGGGGAAAGAAACTTTTAGAGATATATTAATATTTAGTCGTTTATCCAGCAATAAATAGATGAGT
This sequence comes from Rhyacophila sp. 25_7, assembly GCA_036584705.1. Taxonomy (NCBI): domain Eukaryota; kingdom Metazoa; phylum Arthropoda; class Insecta; order Trichoptera; family Rhyacophilidae; genus Rhyacophila; species Rhyacophila sp. 25_7. Next base: position 15,091 of record JAPMAE010001032.1, on the reverse strand, counting down.
TCACATGTAAGCGCCCAAGACGTGAAAAAAAAAAGAAATAATCAATAAAGATTAATATAAAATACAATACGAAGTATCAATTGGCGAATAAAATAAATGAAACTTACTTTCTTCACTACTGGAATTTAGAAGTGAAATATTTAGTCCAGTCTTATCACTAGCAATCAAAATCTTAATAAAAAAACTAAAATAATAATATTTTTAAGCGTAACTAACGATTATATATATTTTAGATAATATTATTATTTAAAAAATACATTAAAATCGTTAGAAGAAATAATTGGTGAAGAGTTGGGAATGGATGATGTTTTTCATTTAGAATAATACACATTTATATAATTTTATGGTTTGTTTTATGAAAACACCTAAGTATAAATTGTAAATAACCAAGCCGATAACCCATTTTAATGCATAAAATTAATACGCCTATTTAAATTGATATCCAAAAATAATTTTGTTCTTCATTAATGTTTTGAAAAATGTGAATTAATCAAGTGTGGAAAGGTATACAAAATATAACGAATCGATACAATTCTACAAATAATGAATTCTATAAAAAATAATTTGAAAAAGTATAATTTATTATTTTTTATACATTCTTTGGAAACTATAAATAAAACAGGTATTTTATAATATTCATTTGAATAAAAAGAATCCAGAGTAAGCTCGTATTACAAATGATCAAGTGAGATTTCATCTTAGAGAGCAAAGATTCGCACACATGGTACAACAAAAAAACTTGTATGAAAAAAACAATGCTCAACTCAGAATGTATTAAAGTAGGTATCTCATGTTTTTCAAATGTCTACAGATTCGCCACGAATTCGCGTTATGCATACAAATGGAATTGACACCCGCTTCTGAATAGGCCATCACGTACCGCGCCAGCATGATTCATATCTCCGTAATATTTTCTAATGTGAATTATACGAGAAAATAGCGCAAGCCGCAAAGTACAACGGCCTTCTAGAGAGCAAATTCAGCTTAAAATGTATTATAATATCATGGCTAAGAGAAACAATTTAAATACTACTTCACCATATTCTTGTCTTAGACAATCAAGAGAAAGAAACATATTATGGTATATTGACTACTTCAGCGTCGTAAGTGAATAGATAGCGTATTTGATAAATGATAGATGATTAGATAGAGATTAAGATAGTGAATTTAAAACCCGGATATGAATCAAATATATTGTGCTAATAATTGACATTGATAAAAAATCTTTCAAGCCAATCTTTATGTTGTAAAAATCTATATAATTTACTTTGAAGTGGATATTGTTAAAATAAAAATACATACATGTATGAATCTGATTTCATCTATCTAATATAAAACTGCAACTACGTTTAAAAAAAATATATAAGAAAAAAATATATAATTTAAAATGTCATTTAAAAAATATACAATAACTAAGTGCAATATTGATATAATTTTAGTCATCGTTTTTACAATTGTGTACTATGATTAATACAGTAGAAAATATATTGGAAATTAAGCAGTATGCAAACGTTTTCATTCAATTGTGGTAAATGAGAAGCATATATTTGAAATTATATTCTTCTCAGTACGAGCACTGATACAATGAGATTGTTCTTATCAGAAAAAAAAACAATTATTTAAATTTACTCGTATTTACACAAAATTGCAACTATTAAAACAATCATGTATAATTTATTAGTATATAAACAAAATTTTAGATGTATGCAAATATTCTTAATTGCATAAGTAATTAAAATACTTTTATTATTAGTACAGTGAATAATAATAATGGTTGCTAAGCTTTCCACATACACTTACAGATCGATGTATAGTACAAGGTTAAATAAACAAACTTTTATTATTAACTCTAAAAAATAAGTATTTGCCAGTTTTTTTTTAATATTGTAGTACTAAATGTATTTTGGTATTTTTCACATCTCATCTACATTTAACATTAGTAAAAATAAATATACCCCTACAATATACCAAACTTTAATATAACGAGTAAGTGACGAGAAAAAAGGGCTAGTTTATTTTGCAGATTGTGACCGAGATTCTTCTTTTAACCATGTTCTTCGCTTCAAAACGAAGTGTATTGATTTTTAGAATGTGAAAATTGTTTTTGACATATTTTTTTATGAGTAATAATTGTCAGTTATCAGCTCAACCAATTTGGTCCAAATCCTGATTTCAAATGCACATGAAAAAACCTGTACAACTTTTGCTAGCTAGTGAATCAGATGCACTAGACCAAGATTGGCCGTTATTTAATTAAAGTTTTACCATTGAACAAGATTTTATTTATAGAACAACATTGTAATTATTATTGTTTCTCATAATAATTTATATTTATAAATATAATGTATTTAACATGCTATATTTTTCTCAAAGCAGTACAATTTTTTACTTAATTTTTTTACTGTTGACATAGAAACAATTAAGTGTTCTTAGTGTCAACGAAATATAGCGAGAGCACGCAAAAAGCTCGCTTACATAACAACTTAATAACGTTATTTAAAATTTACGCCCCATTATTAAGTCGGCAAGGAGAAATTTTGCAAATGTAGCAAAACCCGTGACGGCAGTCGGTGGTTTTAAAATCGCAATTGTAAATTAAAACAGCAAAAATATTTTCTAATTTACTTGTTCTAAACAAACATAATATTAATGAAAAAAATTATCTATGTAAAAGAGTGATTTGATTACTTAGTATGCTATGTTCACAATGTTTAATTAATTCGTCATAGAATAGCCAATGTTCTTTACTATATCTTCAAACATTTTTATTAAATTATGAATTATGTTTATTATTGAAAAGTATTGATACATCAAAAGTACGCCAACAAATATAAAGATAAATGATAAAAACATACGTGTCAAAAATTTTCATGGCTTATTATCATGCATGTTTGTACTTTAAATTAAAATTTTAATACAGTATTTTTCAATTTCAAAAAATTTTATGTTTAGTACTAAAATAAACTGATCGGGTTTTATTAAATCTACAAATAAATAATAAATATGTAACAAATTAAAATAATGATAACTCTTCTTTAATATAAACGATAGGTTCTGAAAAAACCGTGCTGTGTGAAATCGTATTATACGAGAATCACAGCAAATACAAAAAAGAAGATTTGGCTTCGAATTTTTTTATTACTTTAACTATATTTATTCCTGATCACTTTTCGGAAAAAATGGGTTTTTTTGCTTAAATGACAAATATCATTTTCACTCTCTGAATATCTTTTGATCAGTTCTATTTTCTACCTTCAATTAAAGTTCTAAAATTTTGTTTTTTTTAATCTTTACTGTAAATTTTCTGATATATTTATGATATATGATATATTTTTTTAGCTTCCTTATAAATTTAAGCTGATTCCAATGAATAGGCCTGAATTCAAGAAACATAAATTATTAATTTATATATTAAACGTATTTCCACAATTAAAAACTATTCATTTATTTAAATCAAAATCTTTATAATAGCTATTCTCCTCAGATTTAACATGACAAACAATTTTTATGCCATTTCTAATGAATTTGCATTCATCATTATTTATTTCATCAATTTATTTTGAACTTACAGAATAGCCATATCTTCAAAACTTTTAAAGAGTGAAACCATGTTGTAAAAATTTATGCAGATAGAAGATAATTTTCTTACTGTACCGTATTTTCCGAAAAATAACATTTATGTTGGATGTTGATTTGAAATCAAAACATTCACTGAATTAATTGGAATAAAAGCTAACAACTGTTCCATTATAAATACACATGTGAAAAAACAAAATGAGTTATACTAAATCAAATGGCAAGTAAACGTAGATTTGTTGTATTTTTGAGACGTTTAATTAAAAGAAAATCGAAAATAATACAACCACATTGTTTTATTATAGTCATTAAAATAACAAACTGGAAAAAATAAAGTTTCCTCTTGAGACGAAAAGGCGAGAAAATATCCTCAAATATTGTTACAACAGCTTAAAATGGCTAGCTCACCTTTGAATTCGTACCCATTCTAGAAATGGTTTCGTTTTTGTCACTAAGATAGCAACATTTGTCCTACGCCTGACGTACACTCAACGAAGGAAAGAAAAACCTTTGACATTACATTTCTTACGTATATATAAATAATGTCTCCAAAAAAATCTTTGCCTCTGCTATGCCGTGTCCACAGTAAACGAACTAAATTTATCACACTGGCCTTTCTAGATAATCAACCTATCAAGTATGAAATATTTAAACGCTACTATTTGTACCTGATAGCACAAAATTGATTTAGTCGTATAAATAAATATTGACGAAAAAATAAATGAACAGAAACACTATGAGTAAGTTATTTTTTGTGTTAGAACGATGGACAAGCGGTTTGTATTTATAAACATGATTATTGAATGAATACAAATAAAATAAATATTTCATTACGTTAACAAACTATCTCAATTTAAATAGAAAAATGCTTAATCGATTTGAAAACTAAAATATTTTTTATATTTAAGTAATAAAGAAAAATTGATGGATTATAAAACAAAAAGTTAATAATTTAAAAAAAAATATGATTTTTTGAAATATAGTATTATAATAAAAATATATAAATTATGATGCTATTTGTTGTTATTTTAGGCCCATTTTAAGTTATAAAAGAAATCGAGATTTCATTTAAGTCATTGCAAACAAGTTATTATGTGCACTATATAAAATATTACAATTAAATTAATGCTATTCTATACACACTGTCAAAAATGTATGGTATGGAAAGTTTTATTTTAATTTTTATAAAAATACAAGTAAACGAAAAAATATTTAATAAAACTACAGAAAAAGAAGATTTGGTATGTTTTATGAGAATATGTAGATAAGCAAAATTATCTTTAATTAAAATATTTTCAAGTTTTCTATGGGTTCTATTAAAATCAACACTACGAGTTGTCAAAAGCGTGCTGTCACCATTCATCGTTCAGTTCTTGCTGAGCAAGGATATCGTTCATATTTCGACAGAGTTCAACTTCTCTGGTATGCAAATAATTTCAAAGCCGATTACTTGCTAAGTAGTTCCTCCAGTCACTCGAAATGTCACGCTTTACCGCATTCGTAGAATTATCGTCATAAATTGTAATAGTATATTATTACTGTTTCATTTTTTACAAGTCATATGTCAAGAAAATTACTCGCTCAGTTACAGGTGTCATTTAATATTAAATTGTGCCCCGCACTTTGACAATGATGCATCTAAAGAACGGAAAAAATATTCTTATGTTTAACACATGACTATTGTTTACTAAGCTGAAGAATAAAATAAAATACAGATATAATAATCGACGAAAATTTTACTATAAATAATCATAACTTACTAAAAAAAAACTAGAAAAAAAAATAACTACTAACTGTGTTATAAAAGATGTAGATCATAAGTATATACACTGTTCTTAGATTTATTGCAAAACTTTTTCAACAAAATAAAGATTTTACGTTTAATAAAATTATCAAAGAACTTTAAAATTACTGTAAACAAAACTGTATACAAGTGTATGTAAACAGAATAATTTTAACTAAGTTTACCAAACAAGTATTTTGGTGTTTTAAATTATTTTTTATAATACAGATGATATTTGCATGTTTTTACATTTTATCATTTAATACAATTAAAATAACAAAATTTCAGTATAAAAAAGTATTTTTTATAATCTTGTGAATTTTTCAGCTGAATTTAATTCGTATGAGTATACCAGAAAAACAAGTAAAATATTCTAACGGCCATGTTTGCGCCAATTATATGGAACGATCTAGTCATCAGCTGCGTAAAATTTGTGCCTAAATCTTAAATATTTTATAAACATGAGATTTTTATTTCAATTTTTTGCACAAAATTCTAACAAATCTATATACATATCGAGTTACAATAGTTCGATTTACGATAATTCAAAAGTACTCACAAAAAAAAAATATTTTTAAAGAAAGTATTATCAGACGTATGTTAATGAATAACTATATGCAATTCACGTATTCTTTGACTAACGCGGTACTTTATTTACATGATTTCACTGAAAATATCATACTTTCTGTGTATGTTATGTTGAAATACTTATTTAATAAAACTAATTTAATAATTACTGTTTTAAAATAATATTCTTTTTTATCAAACCTTATTTTTATCGTAAAACGTGAAATAATATTAATTTTTGACGTTTTTTTTTCTCTCGCAAGCTGCTAGTTATTCTTTAATAATACATAAGCCTAAAGAAATCTTCCATGATTGTTTTGAACAAAAAATAATTTCAGAGGAAGCATGGAGATATCGCAAAGTTTCGCTGTGATATGAAGATGTACATTGTTGGCGTTCCTCAGTTTGGGCTGGTATTTACAAAGTGAAAAAAGAAAGCCTTCTTTTCCGTAATACGAATGGGTTTTCACTTAGAGAGGATTATTTATGTACACTAGCGTAACGAAGTGCCCCCAGTTCCTGTTGTTATTCTAACGAGTTATTCTTCTGCGAGAAAATTCACAAGCCTTTCCAAAATAAAATATTCTCAAGAATTCTTATTGGGCTCGTTAAAATAACAAATTAGAAATATATATAAAAACCCTGAAGAGTAATTATATTATAAAATATAAACTTAGAGTTGATGTTTTTATAATCGTAAAATTAGTTTATTCGAACTTGCTAAATCGACTACTATAAAACTCTCTTATACAAAAAAAAGGTTTTTAAAAAACAATAACCAAGTTCAAATAGTTATATACTTGTAAGTAAGCACATTATGAAGTGATATTTTGTAAAGTTCATAATAATTTTCTACTATAAATGAAACAAAAAACTTCAAGTTTTCTGTAGCTTCTGTTCATGTAATGATATTTTCCTGAATTTATGTGTTTCATTTATAACAAAAACCACTATCGCAAGCTCACATTTTAAAACGTTTTGTAAGAAACTTGCAGTGTTGGTATTGTTGATGGGAGCAAGTTCCGCCGAAATAGCTTGGATGCTTACCTTGCCAGGCATTTAATGGGTTCTCTCGACAGCCATGCTTAATGGGCCAGAAGAAAGCTTTAAGTGTTGCAAAAACTGCCTTTACTTTGAAAAATAAGGAGCGGAAAAACTAAAGCAATCTTAAATCTTCTAATATAATGATACTTACTTCACATACTCGTATGTATATTTCTATCAGTTAGGTAGAATGGAAGTATTCTGATACAATAAAGACTTTTCTTAAATAATATAGCATGTCATAATACTGGTGTATATTTTTATTTATTTGACCATTATAAAATAAAGAGCATAAGAAAAAAGGAAAATTGATATTATATTATTGTATAAATAAAATTAAGAGGAAATTTGATGTATACTTGATATACTCTGTATATTAAAAACTATAATAATAAGTGTATTTAAAAACTAAGATTATAATTATTTAGTTTATTTAGGAAGTCAGACCTTATTTATAAATCAGTTTCCTTTTTAATAATTTAATACTATTTTAATTTATAATGGAAAGAAAACTATTTTATTTAATACAAAATTTTAGTTTTCAAACGAAACAATATACTTTTCGATTATTTACATAATGTTTCGCTATACGTTTTCTTACTGTATATCTGATTTTTATTTATTATATTTACTTATCATTATTATTTTAGTATAACATTAAATTACTACTTTAATTTAAGTCTAGAGGATATTGCACAATCATGTTTTAGGCTTATATACCTGTAATTGTCTTCTTCTAGTCATTTACACATAACAATTTCATGTCACTCGTGATACAATCCATCCATTTGTTGTAAAGGGTTTGAGTGGTGTTTGACTTCTGTTAAATAACTTTTTGAGAATTTCAATAATTAGTAGATTAAAACTTTAAGTCACCTTGGGCTCAGGATATTATATATTTACTATCATACATTAAAGAAGTTTATGATATAACATAGCTAAAATAGTCGACATTTAAATTGTAATGATAATTACCATTGTTCTTATGAAATAATGTATGGTTCCGTAAATAAAAATAAAATTAAAGTTTGATAGATTTTATGAAAAAAAAATGGAAGCTGTTAAATATATTTATTATAATACAGACAAAAAACAACAATTGCACGCATATTGGTAGTAATGCAAAAATATCAGGATAATGCAATTTCGGAACACGATGAGAAAAGCAAGATATTTTTATTATAGCTTTATATCTGCTGTTAAATTAAATACAAAGTATTTTTTACGCACGGGCTTAAAAAAAACTTTACGGGTCTGCCTCACGGATATAGGGTATAATGGCGGTGTACGTACTGGCGCAGCCAAAAAGCGATAAATGATTACCCATTCTTTAGAGACACGGCCGAATACAAAGGACCGATGATAAAAAAATAACATCTAGTGACGCCCGCCCTACGTATCTGGTCCACGCCTACTGCTGTGTCAAAAGTGAACTCATTATGAAACATTACCGATTGAGTACTTTAACACAATGCTTGGTTACCTTGTGAAAGGATATAGCAGATTTTTCTTTTTAAGAATTGGTGACAACCAACAAAAAGCTTCTCCGTAACACTTTTTTATAACTGATTCCAATATTTCAAAACGCTGAAATAATTTTAACTGAAGTTTTATTGATTTGATTAGATATAATGAGTTGTATTGTGTCGGTGTGTAATTTATTCATACGTAAAATAAAAATATTATTATAAAAATATGTAATTGAAAAACGATTTATTTCATCAGGGAATTCAGCGTATTAGTGATGCACATATTATTTTCTCTATTAGCTGACAGAAGAGTACCAAGATTGAGTATGCAAATAGAGAAGAAGAAACTATCAATCGCTTTAGCCAAAATACAGTAGTAACCTGTTAATATATTATTGGATAAAACAATATACGAGTAAATATTCTTATAAATATAACTCGTTAAAAAATCTTACAAATAAACCAAATTTATGTATTTATTTATTTTTCTTGCTGTAGAGCCATGGCTGAAAACTACTTTATCGAAATAATAATTAAAATAACTGATGGACCGATCATGAATTGTTTAAAATATATTTTGTGGGTATAATTATATATAGCAACTGTATTATCATCTCTAGTATTAAATATTTAAAAACAGTAGTATGATAATATTTTTAAATGAAATATAAATCAATAGTTTTAATTAACCATGTGACCTATCCCATAATTGACCCGGATAATTGGAACTATACTAAGTAATATTGATATGCATTTTAAGAAGGTCTTTTCATAGTTATTATTAATTTTAATTTTACCACAATAAGTTATGACTGAAAAAGTCACATGTATTATATTTAATTATTCTTTTACCCACAAATTACTCGCCGGTATTTACAGCAATGATTAAGGATAGCTATCTTCCTAACACCACACGAAAGAACCTATTTTTTATTTTGTCTTTTAAATTATATCTGTGGCAAAGCTGCACGGGGCACTATCATCGTGAAACGTAGTGTGAAAAATATTTTATAGGAAGCGTAGAATTTATTAAATAAGAGAATATATCTTGTTGAAAACTATGTAAAATATCAAAAAATTAAAAATAAAACATTTTATTCAAAGGCTACTTTTTGCTGTAAAGCAACTGAAAACTATTAATTGGCAATTTTATAACTAAATTTTTGTTATGAAAATTTAAATATATCGTTAAGAGTATTGTACAGCTTCAATTGATACTCGTATGTCTAATTGACTACTACGTTATTGAGGTTAGAATTGAAATGTATGCTCTATCATCCATGTTTAATTTATAATAATTAAAAAAAATATTAACATGCATCAAAATGTGATTATTAATAGAACGTTCAAAATAAGTAATTCAATCATATTTATTATTACTGCCAATATGAAAGCTGAGCCATATGTATAATAACGCGATATGCATAATAAACTAGCTGCGAATACAACTGCACTGATCGATGTCACCAATAAGAAGATTTGTTTAAATGGATCTTAAACAAGTAATATAGCACGGTAGCAAAGCAATAAAAATATGAACAGCTGTTCATAATAATGTATTTTTGTCATTAAATGAATCCACATAAAACAAATAAAAACTAATAATTATATTTCTTATTATAACAAAGAAACATCTATAAAACCATGTTGATATCATCGATAGTAAATATTATGTGATAAAGCACAAGTTATAATTACTTACTAATTGTACTGACTGAAATTGTTTTAATTTACAATTATATATATATATATAAAGAAAAGCTTCCTCCAGGTCTCTCTCGCATATATATATATATTGATCAGTATACATATAAATTGTAACTACTTTGATTTTAAAGCTGTATTAAAAATGATAATTGAAACTGGACAG
>JAPMAE010001030.1:11144-21747 GCA_036584705.1 Rhyacophila sp. 25_7 | reverse complement strand
GCATAGAACGCCGCATTCCAGCTCTTTAGTCTGCTTGCGAGCTCCAGGGTCATCTCATTGTTTTCGGAAATATAATGAACATAACTAAAAAAACTATGCACAGTAATTAACAACGTAAAGTTAGATTAGGCGTATGTGACTATCAAAAATTTATTTTGTTTTAATTATAAATACATAAATGATCGCTTTTTAAACATGTAATTTAATTACCTTTTATTAAATAACCCATACTTGTTAAAAATTGGCGTTTTTTATTTTTATGAAATGATTTCTCAATTATATTTCTGATATATAATACAAGAATATGAGTAGATAACTATTTACTGAATAAAACAGTAGACTTTCTCCTTAGGCTGAGGCCTCAGTAAATGCTGCGTTTTTTAGGGCGTGTAAAGTACATAACAATCTCACTTTTATGAATACGATGATTCTAAGTAGCGCCACTTAGAGCGTTTGGTTAGACGTGCTTGTTTGCGTTCGGAGTGGCGTCTGATGAAAGTTCAAATCGGTTTGTGTTTTAACAGCGTTTGTGCGGTTATGCGTGATGTTATTATATTCGAAGAAGTACTCAAAAGTTGTGCGTTTACTGAGGCCACCCAGTGACTACTATTTTAGTAGTCATAGCATTTTAAATATTATATTATAAACAATATTATACATTTAAACTACTGACGTAAAAATCTCTTGGAAATATGTTAAAATCTGCTTTAAATCTAAATGTTTACATGCTTATAATTTACAGAAAAAAATCGTTTAAAGTTTCATACAGTGATTACTTTTTGCATTGCAAGTATTTTATAATTATTTTCTGTGGTACACAATATTAAGAATTCTTTATTATTTAGATGAAGCAGCTTGGAAATAAGTCCGTATCATGGATAAGACAACATGACGCTCATATTCTGACGGTTGACAGATATACATTCATCGCAGATGAGAGGTTCCAAGCTTTCTTTGTTGAAGGAACTGATACTTGGACACTTCAGGTAAGGTTTTTGTAAAGCTCATTTGTCATGAGTTAACATAATTACAACAATTGAAATTATTAATATGTATAGATTAAGATTTTTTATTCTATCAATTACGCTTGAGACAGCATGCGGCAGCTTAAAATCAAATAGGTTTTACTACGAAAACACGTATTTGTCATACGCGACATTTCCGTGATATATATGGCTAGGGAATTATAGATAGCCATATTGGCTTCAAAACAGAGATTGTGCATTTTTAGAATGCAAAAATTGTCTATTTTAATTTATTATGATAAATAATTAACAATAAATTTTGGCCATGTGTTGGTTTCAAATGCACTTAAAAATCTTTATACGTTTTAACAGTTACGCAATTTTAACCTACAGTCTATAGCTCCTCGGTCAGATGAGCTATCTGTTCATCCATGGGGGCGACAAGTTTTTCCCTACAATAATTACTCATTCATGATTATGGTTTACCTGTTTTCGAAATAGTTTAGATTTTTTTTTCGATTCAGTAAAAGAAAGTTTACAGAAAAAAAATTAGCTGTAAACTTAATGAGATATTCTAAATGAAAGTATATATTGAAATATTTTTTTTACACTTACGAGTACATAAAACTCGGTTTGACTGCCTATAAAATATTAAAATGATCAAATTATTTTATTCTTATATTAGTATATGAAATAGTTTTCTATAGTTTACCCAATATTATGATTTTGAGAATGAGCCGTATATATTAAAGTACAATTTAAATCTATAGTAGAAGATTTAAGAATTTTATCTGTAATATTTTTTTAATAATTGCGTAAATCTTTTTATTAAATACTTATACTTTCACTATGTAGCGTTAATAAATATATACTTGAATACTTTATCTTAGACGATTTATTGAAATAATAAAACATTTTTCGTACACATTTCCTGAAATATGTAGAAGTCTGTTATTATTTCAATATAATGACTTTCCACCAAGGATTGACAGCAGGGAAAATTTATGAATGATCTATTATTATGTTTTATTTTAGGTGAAATATGTCCAAGCCAGAGACGCTGGATTATACGAGTGCCAAATTAGTACCGAACCAAAAATGAGCCATTTTATTCAACTTAATGTTGTTGGTAAGTAACTTTATAAATTTTCATATATATTTCATTCACTATTCCCTAAAAATATATTTATCTTTTCTTTATATAAGTTAGACGATGACTCGTAATTATTTATAAAAAAATATAATTAAAAAACTACCGTTTTATTTTGAAATTATTTTACTTTATATTATTAGTGCCTGTCTGAAAAACACTTTTTTAGCAATATTATGAATTATACTCCAATTTATATTATTAATTTTAAATCGCTATATTATATTTTCTAATATATTAAAATACACTTTCCATAATTACAGATTATCAATGTTATCTTTATATAATATTAATTTCAAAGTACAAATAGATTTGTATTGTTGAACATAATTAAAAGTATCAATTATAAATTGTTTTAAAAGGTTGTAATAGTCTTTTATCGGAATATCTAGATATAAAAATCGAAAGTTTTCAGTTAAAATACGACAAGTTTTATTGGCCATTTCATATTCCAGTACTTTATTTGATTAACGTTTGCTTACTTCATTTTTTTCAAGTTACGAATATACATTTATATTTTACTATTTATAATAAATGAATAATATCATTATTTCAGTAGTGTTTTTGTTTAAGTAACAATTTTACCATTTTCTCTTTGCAATTATTTATTAATGACACAATCTTGCCAGGACAAAATGGATATTATTTTCACCTTTCTTCTCGGTAGGACAGAGCTAATAAAATATTCAAAGAAGTGGTAGGAAAATTAAAGAAAACACATTCTTTATTTTTGTAGAAATAGTTGAATATAACTTACAGTGGTTTTGTAATAAAAGTGGAAACAAATGTTTTCGTTATTATTACGAAACGTCGTGTAAGTTATAAATTAGAAATTTAATGTAAAACTAATTTTGAATATTTCTGCTTTGAAATAAAGTACTTCTACACCCATAATATTATATAAAATTTGAATAGTTTCTTTTTACAAGAAATTATTATTTTTTATCATTTTTGTATATACAGTAAATTTAAATATATCATCAATTAAAATTTACTATTTAGTAATGGTAATTTTCAACACAGTTTATGATTACAAACCATTAAGAAAAAACACACACAGCAGTAATGATTTATAAAACATGGTTATTTTAAATTAAAAATAACCACAATACAAATCTTGATATTTAAAAGTGAATACATATTTCAGTATGTTTATTGTCTACGGAAGAGAAACAGTAAGTGCGAGTGAGTTACAACCGAAGAGTTTATATTTGAATCCTGTAGTTTGATAAAAATCATTTAATTTATATTCATTCATTTCAATATAAATATAAACTATACCACGCTAAGTAGAAGAAATGATTAACGGTATATTATTTTAACGAGTGTATTACGTTATATATTATATTTAGAAATAAAAGTGGTAACCTTACTTTTATATTTACGGAAAAACCATATGCATAACGTGCATTATACTTTTAGAAAAATATGCTTATACGTTATTGAAAAACACTATTTTCCCAGATAATCATACTATAAAAGCGACCACAAAAATAGGTTCCTATTGAAATAGTTTGCTAGATGGACTGTAGTCAATTTAAAATCCTACCCTCATTAGAATGCACAATGGTGTTTTGAATTATAACATAAATGATAATTTAATAAGGTTTATATTGAGTATTTTAAAATATCCACTGATACTCGTATCTAATGTTCTACAAGCAGACAACATATACAAGAAGTGCTCTCTATCAGAACATGGAAGATATACAAAGCACAAATTTGAGGTTCAATAGAATAAATATAAATTATTGTAGAAGAAAGAGTAAAGTATTTTATATTGAAATACGATCAAATGCGTCTTTTTGATAAAACAAAATGTTGTAAATATAATAAATAATATTAAATACACCATTGTCTGTAAAAAAAATTAAACGCTCGTTTGTAAATTTAATTATGTATGAATCAAACTAGAGTAAATGATTTCAATTCGCCTTTATTGACATTGAATTGGTTAAGTATGTTTATCGAGAAATTTTAAAATTTGATACTGTTATACCCCATATAAAAATGAACATATAATGAGAAAGTATTGTTTTACAGGAAGCAGTTATTAATTATTATTACTTCAACCATTTATGTTCATGTTTTTTTATAATAATATAAATGAACAAATATTTCAATAACTTTGTTATCAGCTACGGATTCAAATCCATGAAAACTCACACGTTTATAAAAATATGTTATGTATGCATTAAACGATTATATATATTTTTTCTCTACTGTTAAGGGCCAATATATCTACATTCAACTTGACTCCAGTCCTCCCTCCTCTCAATGTTACGAAATTTTTCACATTTTCCATTTTTTTTTTTTTAAATATTTAAGAACGGTTTTGTCTGTTACGGACTTTTCAACTGAACAACTGGAGAGAGAGATAAAGCTAGAGACAGAGATGTCTAAAGTTGAAAATTTTGTAACAAATAATATCGGTCTTGAATATTTTATGAAATAAGTTGTGATGAAAACTATGTTATTATTTCAATTAAATTATTAGTCTGAGTAAAAGAGATGGATATATATTATCCATCTCTTTATCCATCGCCAATATTGCTTGATACATTTATCAAATGAAAAAGATATGTTTCTAGTGAAGGCAATAGTTATCAAAGTTGATCTCTATTAGAAATTATAGTTTACGTCGACCATAAAACATATATAATATTTAATAACACGATGAATGTATTAATATATATATTAATTTAGATGATGAAACCTTTTTGGTAAAGTACCATTAATTTCAGGGTTAACTGTTTTATGGTTAACGACGTTTGTAATTTCTCAATAAGATTTATGGTAACACCAAGAAAACACTAATACTTTTTTATGGTCATGAGGCGGTTAATATAGCTTATGTCCTTGCCACACTTTATGGTGATTGTAAACGCTTAATGCAAGGGTGTAAATAATCACTATCTTTTTTTTCTGTGGAAAAGTTTCTGTGCAGAAAAAATCTATTTCCGTTGTGAAAAATTTCATGAATATTTATGATATTAAAAATAATTGTGAAACAAGCGATTAATTCACAACTTGATATAACATAAAGAATGGACATAATATATGTAGTATAACAAAACTCGAATAAAAATCGTGAAAAATTGTTGAAAATCTATTCTGAACATAATAAATTATATGATCATCTCGTATTTAGATTACGAAATATATTATAACGTTTATATACCGTGCCATGATTTAAAACTATTATCAATAAGCATTGACTTTGTTTGGGCATACAAAATCAAACTTTTATATATAAATGTTCTAGCATTATTGTCGCAAACTTTTCATGAACATAAATAAACTTTTCACCCATCATCGTCTAGTGCTCGCCGTCACAATAATTGTGGTTGATCATTCGTCTGACGTCACATGAAACATTTTTTTTTTGCCTCACTTTACTTTTGTATATTTATTCGTTTGTGAGTCACACGAGATGGTATTAACATGCACCATAATAAAATTTTATAATTTACAAATACCTTTTCAGAAAATTTTAAACTTGATTAAGTTATGATTATTGTTTTTTAACTGAAAACGTAAACGATTTCATTATTTACGAATAATGTTAGTTCTCTTCTTTAATGTTACATGTTATGGCAAACATCAATCCAAGATTATTTTGGGCTTAATGATCATAAAAGCAAGAACTTTTCTATTTCTGGGATTTTGTTATTAAATAAGTTTTCTACATTAAAGTTTTGAGCCATAGAAAGTTTTCAATATTTAAATTATAAATGATTAAAATAATCAACTCTATAAAGCATAAATTAAACTAGTATGCAAAAGTTTCGTTTGCGATATTATATATTATCTACAAACAAAGTTAAAGCTTTTACGGTAATGAATAAGCACTGTGATAAGGGTGTAAAGCTGTCACAAGCTGATAGTGAGTAAATCGTCAGGCAAATAAATTGGAAATTTAAAAAAAAACTAATAGTATTTTAAAACAAAAAACAAACCTTCTCTATAATGGTTACTGCATTTAAAATATTTAATACAACAAATAATACTAGTAAAAGATAATGCAAAATATAAAAAAAATAAGTATTACTCAAATCAACTAATAAATCTTGTATTTGGTATCTATGAAGTTTTCAAAGCGTTAATAAAGAAAACATTTGCTTGGTTAGATTATGAATTATTTTATCCAGTGTTTTGGAGTATGAGTGTAACAAATATTATTTTTAATGTCATTCAAATAGAAAAGAAACTGAATGACTATGCAATTATCAGGGGCATTAACCAAAACTAATCTTGATTTCTGTTGACTCTTTAGTCGACACATAATCGAATACGATGATTAATCTATAGGAATTCAACTTTAACGATATACTCGTAGCTTTTGTAAAAGTTTGTAATTTTGCCCACAAACACTTTCACTGAAAAAATATTTTTGTCATAGCCACGAATTATAATACTCGTATATATTTTTTTTAGTAAAGATTCCATTGCTACATATTATAATATATAAGTAATTTAACTTTTTAAATATAAAATTGATCATAACATTTATTTAGGGGTTGAAATTGAAGTAAATGTATTCAAAATCAGATCGTTATGATGCAGAATATTTGCCTGTGACCTTGATATATATATTACGAGGGTACTTAAGTGTCTATCATTAATCTTTTTGTACTTAAACTATGTTAACCTTACAAAGAGCATATCGACACCACATGTTACCTCCATATAACAATTTATATTATATTGTTAAGTGTATATTATAAAAGTGTTTAATTCAATTGTCTTTTTACAGTTCCAAAGACGGAAATTGTTGGAAAATCTGAACTGTACGTAAAAGCTGGAAGTACAGTCACGTTAAGATGTGTAATTACCCGCTCTCTTGAAGAACCTGCCTACATATTCTGGTTTAGAGATAGTGAACGTGTGCTGAACTATGATCGCAGCCTCATAGACATTCGCATGGAGCGTATTGGATCAGACACAACGGTGAATAGTTGAATAAATATATATATGATATTTTATTTCTATTAATACTATTTCAGTTGTATGTGATACTACTGCAATAGATATCATAATTCATTAATACTTTAGAATTATTTATATATGAAAAGCTTATAAGCTTAACAATGTAATGTGCACATTGATACAAAATGGACCATTGAAAATATGTGCCTCAGAATTACAGATTTTTATTGTTTATTTTTTAATTTGTATATAAAAGTAAAATATATATGTAATACTCTTATTTAAAATTATTATTTTATTCAAAGTTTCATTTGTTCATATTTTTAACTGTCATTCATAATGTAGTCTAGGCAATGAAATAATGCGTTGAGTATTGTGAAAATTAAAATATTTAAATTTAAACAATTTAAGAGAATATAAAATAATTCATTATTAAAAAATAATATATCTTGAATGTTTTTTTATACAATTAAAAAGAAGCAACGATGTAAATTCTCAGATATTTTTTTTGTTGTTGATGGCTTTAATCCACAATATATAATAAAACATTTGCAAGTATTTGAGATTTTTTTTAAGAACACACTTCAATTGTATATCGTCGATATACTAGCAGAAGGCGTTAAGTTAAAAAATACTATTATGAGAAAATTGTTTGAGTGTCTTACACACGTTTAACAATAATATGTTAGGCCAACCGGGACTGTTAGTTTTGCTGACATTTTTTTTCCAAAATTAGATACCTAGGAATATTTAATCTGCTTAGTCTAATAATCGATTTAACGTATTTTGTAGGTTACAAAATATTCAATTTTGACTTAATATGGAGTGCCATTTTAATATTACAGAAAACAAAAATTACAAGGAATGTGTCTACCAAACTGTCATTATTAAGTCACTAAGGTCATTTTTCTACTCGATGTTTTTTGATTGTATACCGAAAATATATTAATGTGTAAAATATCAAAAAAGTTAAAATTAGTCATCAGTTATTAAATAAATTTTACGGAAACACAAATACAAATTTGTGTAACTGTTTCAAAATAGCGGTTTTTACCGAATATCAACAGTTATTACTAATTTATTGTATCAACTGTTAAAACAACCGCAAAAATAAGAATAATTATGAAACCAAATAGAAAAACATATTTCAAAAAATGTACGGTGGTCAATAATATATTGTTTTATTTTATGAGACTTTATTTTCATATTTTTTGGATTGAGAGCTTTTAGTACAAGTATGGAAGTAGTTTGGTTTCCATAGACACGCTGATTTAATTGATAACGATAATAGTAAATCTATAAATAGTTTGAATATGTAATTTTGTCAAGTTTATTCAAATAGTTAGTTATCAAATATGATTCCTCAAGCGTTTATTTATTATTCAAATTTCATTTAATAATAATACCCATTTGTTTTGTTACAATTATATTATAACAACGTTTTCTATAATAATATTTAATGCCATCGGATCTCGTTAATATGAAATGTGCGCGTCCTTGATTTTAAGCGTCTCATACATATTACATAAAAAAACATTTCGTATTAAACATAGCTCCCCAAATAATACAACTCGTGTATTTTTCTCTTCGTCCTGCCGTTCATCTGATAATTTCCTCATCATTTCTTTTGCTTTCGTTGATAGCTCGCAATGATAGCGCTTAGAGGAAATCTTTTCTTTTCGGATAAAAATTCGCTTTGCCCGCTCGGCTGGAAAAACCGTGAAAGCCTTATGAAAAAAAAACCAGATACATACACGATTACAATAATCGCGGGAATAATCGATGACTATTTCCTATTTTTACGGTCTACATAATAAAAAACCTAAAATAAAACATTAAACATATTGTATTAAATGCGCATTTGTTGTAAAATATATACGAGTACTTAAAACTGTGAGAATAGATAAATTATTAACTAAAAAAGAAATGTAGTCTTTTTCAAAAGTGAGTTCAAAAAAACAGTGCTTTATTATAATTTATGAGATATTATCGATAAAAAAAACCATCTTTATTCTGGCTACACGAAGTTCGTACTAACCTATTAATATAATAATAAAAATTCAAAGTTACAAAATGACACTACGATTCACTCAAGCCCATCCCCGATTGCACAACTTATCTCCAGGCCTCTCTGTCTCTAGCTCTCTCTCTCCAGTCATTCACACTCAACATGTTAATATATTTACTGACGTTATCGGCGCATCTCATTCTGGAACGACCGACGCGTCAAGTGCCTCCTGGAGTTCCTTCTCTTGAGATTTTTATTAAGTTAAATATTGAATTTAACTATTCGTATAATAAAAGACAGATGGTGCACTCTCTTATGGAATATCTCGATGCAACTAATCTTATGAAATGATTGAATATAGTAGCAGATTCGATGCTCTGTACGTTTTTCTGAAGTTATGGCAGTGAACCTTTTTATAGCAGTGTATCAAAATATAGTGTAGTTTTATATTGCGGTCTGTTTTTTAAATTTATTTTATTGAAATGGTATTTGACCAAAGCTTTTTAATTGATAGAATGTAAAAAAATGGTTATATAACAAAACTACACGTATAATAATGAAATATTGGATGATGACAGAAAGCAAAAAAGTAAACCCATCCATAGAAACGCAAAAATAAACCGCACATGTATTCGTTCTTTTTGATAAGCAACTAAGCTAGTACAGTACATATGTGAACTATAAGCATATACATGCGTTTTGCTTATGGCACTTGATGGGGTATCTTAATTGCAAGTGATATACAAAAATATCCAATACGACGTAAAATAACCCTTGGTTTTTAATATTTTAGAGCGTACACAGCTTGCAATTGAAATGTATAGTAATCGTAAAATAATATTATTTATATATATGTTATTTGTAGGTGGGACAATTGACTATTTACAACACGAAGCGAAAAGATTCCGGAAACTACTCGTGTACCCCATCCAATTTGGACCCAGCGAGCGTCATTCTACATGTTTTGAATGGTGAGAGAAATATCTTCTAATATTTGTATATTTTTACATCGTTGAAAATTATATAATTAAGATTATAAACAAGAAACGGAAAAATCCATTTCTATTAAAAGTTTTAAAAATCAAAATATATGTATTCATATTTTTACACATTCATTGTCACACTTAAGTCCGAATATAAAATGAATTTTCTGAAGTACTCTATTAAACTAAGTTTATTTAACCAGGCGTCCTTCCTGTTTTAAACACTATATAAATATATAAATATTTATATCTGTTTTAATTCAAAATTAGTATTATTCTCTTATATTTATAAATCAATCTTTCTCTGAGTTTAATGATGCCATTGTTTTAGACGTATCCATATATTATATTTTCAGAATCTTGTGATAGTAATAAGCTTTGAATGCCTCTATCTTCTTAGCAGTGGCTTTAGAGAGAATTTATGCGTCTATTCCGCAGAGAAGTGGCGAGAATATACAACGTGTATTCCTTATTCACAGCTTGAGTTTTAAATCTTTATTAAAAATGATATCGCAAATTTTGTGGAAGCGGTTTCATGTCATTTATATTATTATTTTAATTATTTGTG
>JAPMAE010001028.1:9906-21243 GCA_036584705.1 Rhyacophila sp. 25_7 | reverse complement strand
CTGCGTCTTTAGCAATACATTGCATGTCGCCCAATGCATTTCAAGTAATATCATTCGACTACGTTATTGCGCACAATTATAAAAAAAAAAACAATCAGGTTTTATTACATGTTATTTTCATTAATGTCCTCGCAGAAAGGATACTGAATGCGTAAGTTTATTGTCGCGGAGAAGATAATTTTTGATACCAGTGAATATTAAATATTGTCGACTTATCGACGCCATAACATGGATTTTGATTTCTAAGCATGACATTTTGAAAATTAAGACGTGGAAGAAGTACATATTACTTTGTATGGTTTTGATATTATGCTATCCTCCGCTCATCCCGTAACCCAATATATTGATATAACACAGTTTTTAAATATATTTTGTGGAAATGAAGTAACAAGGGATTATTCACGTAATTAATACACGAAGAATACTTAAAGAAAAAAAAATCGTTTCCTTACCACTGCTGAATTGTGTGAGCAATTTAACCAGTTAACAATCCTAAAAGCACTTTTGACTCAGTTGGTCAGGTCATATTGTTAGGTACGATGAATTTATAACTCATAAATGTATTTGAAGAAACTTGGCCGCCATAGATGCCGTCGGGAGGATAACGTCACAAGAGATGCAGAAATGTTGAGTGTGGACAACTGGAGGAGAGAACTAAAAATGGAAAAGACTGGACGCATATTGTGCAGTCGGCCATGGACCTGAATGAATCGTAGCGCCACATAATAATAATGATTTATGATATACTCGTATATGATGTTTTTTGTAATGGTTTTGAATTTACAAATACGCATCTACAAATTAACATTATAAAGTATTGATAATTGATGACCGTCTTGTACCGATTATAAGACGCACGTGTTTCTCCAGTTTTGTGTTTTTGTATTTATAGTGTATATTTTACTCGTGGCTTCTTACCACAGTACTAGTGTCTCAGTTCTTTTTTATTATGGCTTAGAAAATGAAGGGTGTGTTTTATAATCGCTATAATACGGTAGGTTTGTTTTGTGGATTTATTGAATTGAATTTTTGCCTTGATGGATACTTCATCAATAAATATTTAATATTATTCATGTTTTTGATACAACACAACCCATGATTGACCCCTCCACGAGTGAGTTTTTTTTTTTAAATTACGGTTGTACACTTGGGTGAAAGTTTTTTCATTAATCTAACATTAATTTTTATTAAATTTATACAATACAATTGTTGCATAAGATATATACAAGTATTTTATTGTTTGGTACATGACTTACATATATATCTATACTTCTTCAAAGCGACTTTTGAGCAGCCCATACGCGTTCATACTCCTGGACTGGTTAATCTAATACATATGTAATATTTACAAATTTAACTGTTCTTTGGCCATATTCAATACGTGTTTTTTCTTAGCAGACTAATGAAGCCAAACGAATTTAATCCTCAATATAATTTAAACTGACAACATATTTTGTCCCATAGTTATTGTAAAATATAATTTATACCGATCTAAATAAGACTTTGAATTCATTTTGTATTATAATCGTATGTAATTTATGATATTTCCTTTGAATCCGCGGAGAACATCTCGCTTCTAACTGCTTAACGTGTATATTTATTAGTATGAATGGGGCAAACTTGAATCGACTTAATCAAATCGAGCGTATAATGTATTCGCGCTTGATTAACAAATAAAAATATATGCGGAATAACTTATTAATAAAGATAAAACGGACTTCATGTAAATATATAACGTGACGTAGGCAGATAAAGCATGTTAACCCATTCGGGTAGGCTCTCTCTCAATCACTAATATTTATCGATATACAAAAAATCTTATATCTTACATGCGTTATGTTATTAACACATCGTTGTCTGGTAACGTATAAGTATGATTTTTATGAATTAAGGTAGATGACGGGATACGTATGACCACTTCTGTCTAGGCCAATAGGGCAATTACCGTGTTTTAATAACCGACTATAAAAGTTAGTAATATTCAATCGTTCAAAAACTAACTACGTTGATTTTTTAAAGGTAATATTTTTTGCTTGAATCATGTAGTTTTGTTCGCTGACATATTCTATTGTGTTCATTTCGTACACTTTTCCCTCCCAAAAGTGAATAGGAGTTGATTGTAAATTTCATTCCTATTTAATTTGGAAAGTTACGTAACCTTTGAGAGGAGGAAGGGGGATCAAGCTGAATGTCTACACGGTGTTCCATGGAGAGGGGGGAGGTTAAAAAACGTAAGTAAAAACGTTACGTGCTTTGTGGACGACAGCTAAGTGAATTACAAACCTAAGCATTCGTTTTCAGATGGAAGATTTAGTCAGAAATTAATTCACAGTTCTTTTTAATACGTAATCTAAACATATTATATTCTATTAATAATTGCGATAAGTTAGTGGATTAGCATCAGGTCCATTTATTTGATTTTAAGTTCGAAACCTACTTGTTCACAAAGTTAGACAAATAATGAAGTACGTGTAAACGAATACTTTAAACAATTGAGCCTTTCTTTTTCCGTTGGTATAATTACATATATCGAGTGTTTATTTATGGTGAAAAACTGCGATGGAATGGCGCCGAGTAAGTCAATCCGGTGCATGCTGCATCGTCCCGCGTGGTAACGGTACCACGCTACCACGTTACCATCCGCGTGAGGTGTGGTCTTCAGGTTCTACTCTCAGCTTGGCAAAAAGCGAGCCTCTACCCGGGAGGTCGGTAACTAACCACTCACGTATACAAATCTCCGCATTATATTATGCTTACTTCATGTAATAAATAGTCGACTAAGTCATGGGAAAATTCAACATTATTTTGTACGACAGCCTGAAATATATTTATAATATATTTCTTTTACTTACGAGTATATAAAGTTTCTATTTGTCATACTTGGCATTATTTCTGATTTTAACTTAACACAACCAACCCATATTACGAAAATCAATGACTTGAGAATTATTTTTAAGAAGTGTGCTACGTGTGAGTGGAAAGAACTGCTCCTCCAATACCCGGTTATCATGGATCGATATCTGGTAGAATTTATAGTATTTTCACGTGTTTTTTTAGATTAAAAACATATTCTTTAAGAAACTAAAATAATTTTATTTACTGTCAATCGTAAACGTAATGTCTTAAAATTTAAATAGTATGTTGTGTATCCTAAAATCCGTGCAATTATTGAAATATTGCTATCATAATGATAATGTATCAAAATGCAATTATGGTGTTGATAAATACTTTTATTGAGTCTGTTTTTTTTTTTAATAATTCTATTTCTCTATTTGTTCTACAGTGACATGATTACTATGCGTCGGAGGGGCCTGTCCATTCCTGCGATTCATTTTTCAATCGTGCCCCGATGCATTTTGAAAAAACTTGCCAGCCTCAAAAATTCTCGTTTTATTTGTCCCGTCGACAAGATAATAAAGTAGCCACCGCGAATGTCATGGCTGCCTACCTACCATCTACGCTAAGTTTTTGTTGTCAACCAATTACTGCAACATTATCCTTAGGGTATGTCTGCATGCCGTTATTAATGGACCACCTGTCTCGAGGAATTTTTTGCTGATGTAAAAAGCGATTTTTAACTTGCTGCACTTATTTTAATTATTTTCGAAATGAGCATAATCGTAATTGCGCTGTAATTGCAGTTTTTCGAATAAGTTCTTTGAATTGCTTAGTTTCGCTGACTAATAAATAAACTATTAATATGTTTCATAGCCCACTATAAATAAATCATCCAGTGTATCTGTTTTTGCTGGGATTTTCGGTTTTTACGAATAATTTATTTTTTTCATCTGAGACCAAGGCGGGAAAAATTAAGTCCTCACGATTTTTCGAGATGCTCATATATATAATATATCGTAACAATACTGGCAAAAGATGATAAATCGAAAAATGACCGTTTTCGCATAAATATTCGCACGCTCTTTCATCTGGTCAAATACTCGTATGCTTTGCCACATTCCTTGTACTTTTTATGTAATATTAAAATGTCACTACCTATTAAGTCGATATTAAATATTTTATTAATGTCAACATACATTAAACCGACTAAAGATTGTTTGGCTGATCAAACATGTTTCTAGGTATATTTTATTTCTGAAAAAAAAAACTTTAACAACACTTATATTATAGTCCCAGTTGCTCTAACATATTATCGTTAAATATATGTAAGCGACTCAAACGACAAAAAAATCTTTTAACCCTAGCTAAAATCGACTTTACAATACATGATGGACACACTTATTAATAACAATATTCATACACGTAGATTAGCCCATGAAAAAATAAGATATCTCCTGACTGGTGCGTTTTTAAACCAAAAATAATAAACCGTAATAATCCTGTCGTTCTACTAAGGTATATCAACGTTTATCTAATAAGCTGATCTATCTATACTTGGTCGTTTTATAAAGAATGTCTTCGTATTATTAAAAACTTTGTCCTGTAATTTGCATAATAAATGCACTTATATAGGTTTTTCTTACTCTTTCAAAAGGCTTAGGCCAAGTGAAATTAATTAAAAATACAAATCAATCATTTTGTGACATAATGATCTATTTAATAGTTATCTTGACGATGAACAAATTTCTAAAATACATATATGTTCGTATCCCTGCCATAAACGATTTGTTCGGTTTAATTTATAATTGGTAAAAATAGTCGTGTAGTGATTCTGCTGACAATCAATTAATTATATTTTTTTTACCGTTGTCGAATATCGATTATGATATTAAAGATTGTTTCTTTGATTTATTTATTAGTATATTCGAAATCCATCTGCATAGTAAAATCGAATTCCTTGTACGCTAATTCATTCGCCGTCGACACTATCAAACACTATAATTTTAAAAAACGATAAACTTTAATTTATATATTAACCTATACAGGAGTATGGACGCGTATAAGCGTCCGCTCAAAATTCGCTTTAAGCACGCGCCGAGCAATAAAATATTCGTATATCAAATAAACATTATACAACAATAGTATTCCGTACATTTAATAAAATTCTAAATTTACAGCTAGATTGATGACAAAACTTTTACCCAATTGTGCAACCGTGATGAAAAAAACTCACTCGTGAGAGGTTGAAGATAAATGGCTAATAAATAAACAATAAAAATAATACATTGAATTAGTCGCGCTTACACACAATTACTACTGTAACTCTGTATATTTAAATATGAAATCCTTTTAATCCCAGTCAAAATTAGTATTTTAAAAACGATTTTTTTTATTATTATTTCAGACCGAGCACCAAGTGAAGATTCAAGGCGAACGGATCACGAACGGCTGCAACCTGAATCCCTCACCACGGATGGAGAAGGTAAGCTTTTTGCCTTGTTTTTATTTAAATTAGTACTTGCGGTCAGATTTATTTATCGCTCTATATTTTTCTGCAGTGTTTCTTGTAGGTTTCCGATCATTTGAAAGTATTGATTACATTGTAATAATTATGATTAGCATTTCCTTAATATAACGTAAACTTGCATATTTCCTCAAAAAGTATGAGACGTCTTCACAATTTTTCTTATATAGCCACTAGCAAATACATTTTCATAATGATTGACCATTGGTATTATAAATATTGAAAATGACAGATTCAAATTTCAATACTGACTTATACGAGTAGTTGGTAAAGTTGAAAATTACTATTTGAACTTAAGTGTGGACACTTTTCGAATTTTTTCATATATTGCGATTTGAAACACAACGTTTTTTGTTATACAACCCTTCTAAGTATTTTTTTTCGTGTTCCTCGTGTTATATTGTATTAATAAACATGGTATATGACAATAAAACGTCTATATAGCTATTTAAGAGAACCTAAAGTGTTCTAAAGTAATTGCCTTGCAAACAATGAAATGTGTGAAATAATGTTTTTGAGCGGTAGCAACACTGCAATGTCACGTCTCCAGTCGAAACCAGTCACATGTTCCAATCAGGTTACTTTAATATTCAACATGATTAGTTTGTGAAATTTTCTATAGTGAAGTGAGGTTATCAGCAAAATCTAGTAAATATCTGTAGTTTGACAGGAATAGTAATTCTGGATCCTATTTTGAACTGTAAAAGATATAGGAGCTTACTTTGATCTCTAATATTGGAGAAGGCAGCAACATTTATTTAGCACAGATAGAAATATAACGAGAATTCTAGTTGTTTGTAAAAATGATAGATTAGTAGATGGACGTGGAAATGCGAAAAGAATCATTTCCTACTGCTTCAAATAATTTTTGTGCATCCGCACATTCTGTACGGATTACTGAATGATACAATTCATAATGTGTTATGTAGAATATTGCCCCCTCATGTGTTAAAAATACTTCTGGTAAAATCGATGTCACTGTAAACTCGGAGGAAAAATAGATAAATGCATTACCACAGCATGCAAAACGACAATCAAAACAATGATAGACGATGATGAGTGTTGTTTTTTTTGTGTGTGCTTTTTTATCTGCACGATAATGGAAGAATGCTATTTTTATTGCATTTTGATGACGTTACATCATGCCCGGACCGCCTTCGCCCCGTTCCCCGCCGAATCTTGATCGATCAGGAAGCGAATGCATGTATATAATAATAATACTTTTATCAAGCCGAATTGTTTAGACCTCATCTGCCCGCGGCGCTTATTGTAATAAAGCTTGCGATTGTTACTTTTTTGCGACACGAAAATGATGAATGGCGGTTACCTTTCAAATTATAAATGGCGCTCCGTTAACTTCGAAGTTGACTTTGATAAGGAATATTTTCATATCAGAAAATCACCGTTATTAATGTAAATTCAAGTACGTAATGATGTTGGCATCTTTAAATTTAAAAATTAGAATGGTCGGTTATGCTTGTCGACCCCGATCAAGAAGAAAAGCAGGGAAATTAAGAGACAAACATCAAGCGCTTTGTTAATATAATACTTTCCATCGGTGGTATACATATTATATAATACGGTTGTAACTAATTTAAAATTATCCGATATGCTCTTCTATTCCAGAATATAGAAGGCAGGTCTGACTTGGTCCGGTGATTATATGAACTTGTTACAGATTCAGTACATATAATATTCTGCATATAAAATTCATGTTTTTTGCAAATAATATTTTCTGTTTGCCCGTGGCAATGTAATTAATTCTCCCAATCCTTGTTGGTATAATTTTACATTGAAATAACACGGCTTTCACATTCTTTTGTATTGTTTAATTGACAATATCGTTTCAGACGTCATTGTCTGATTTAAAAATATATAATTTGTAGAAGATGTATCTGAATTTAGTATTGAAAAATTTACGTTATTGAATGTCTTAGTACTATTTATCCTTCTGTTTTATACAGTAATGTTCTTCTATCTATCATTTTCCCGCACTAATTTGTGGAAGAATTATGCATTAAATTAATAGTTCAACAAGATTGATATAATGTCGCAAGTATATTTGCATTATAGCAAGTGTTAATAAAACATTTTAAGCGATATTCCGCCATTCCTGGCTCGCCATCAATCACTGTTATATCATGCCATATCAAAACAAATGCTAATAATATATTGAAAATTATTTAATTATTAATACTGACTGTTAGTGGGTCGATTTGGTCCCGACAATTTGGTCGACCCCATACTATCTATTTGAAAATAAATGTTGATGTACGAGTACCTAAAAAATGAACGATACTCGTACCATTTCGTTACACATTGTAATTATCTTATCTGGAAATTACTTTAATCAAGTTTTTGATTTTTGTAACCTCAAAGGACATCAGATTCACGTCTGTGCGTAGAAAGCTTTGAAACCCATTCTAGTTACATTGAAAAACCCTTTAAATACTTTTTCCTTATGGTAATTTCCATTCATTGTTATTGTTGTGATTTAATATCATAATTATTTTCCTGAGAAAACATGTAACAGATATTAGTTTTTTAAACTTTTATGTGTTTTTTGTGACTATGGCCAGGCGCGCAATTGTGATTTATAATCGCGCGATTATTTTGTCGCCGAAAAAGAACACATTATTTTAAATTGGTACGCACGCAAAAAGTCGCAGCTTTTTGTATGGTGTATTTCGGCGACTATAAAGTTGCGCGATTATATTATAAATCGCAAGTACGCGCCTGGCCTTTGGCGCGCGAGTATTATTCCCGAATGTTTAAAACTCGATCTATGTGTATTTCTTTTACATATAAATACATTCTTATTATTCATTTCATTTGCTTTATTTCGGTTTTTGTTCTAATTAAAATATATTTGAATGCGTACAATTATTGAAGTAATATTCATATTAAAATTATATGTGTATTTTTTTTTACTAAGTTCATTATTGGCACAGTATTTCTAGTCATAATACGTCGGGTATGAAAGTCTTCTATTTTCAGTTGATAATCTCTACATTTTATGTCAATATGTTTAAATCAATTTTATAAATTAAAATACGTAGAACTTTGTCGGTTGTTAATATTAATCGGTATCAATATTATGCATTGTATTTGTTTATTCCCTCACTTCACATCAAACATAGAAACGGATATCCCATTTCGGTTTCAAAAAATTATAGCAGGACGTCGGGTCGTATTTAACTCACAAAATTTCTAAAACCTGTTAGTTTTATGCATTATTTCGAATGATAAATGCAACTCAAACATCGCATTCCTTTGGGAAGTGAGTGTTTTAACCTCACGGGCACCTGTTAACCGGTAACAATCTCTGTTTGCACACCTGTCTTTGCTCAAAAAATTCTGTGATATTACAGCACACATGTTTTAATACAGTTCAGAGGTTTATTAATGAAGAAACCCGTTCTCTCGTACTTCCAAAATAAACTGTTGCAACCACATACAACTTATGTTGATTAATAAATTACTATTAAAATTTACGTTTTGAATATTTTGATAGCTTTCGCGTTCACACCATTGACTGGGCAACTTTTATCGACGCAATGCAGCTAATTAAAACTTGCACGTTAGTAATACAGCGGTGGCATTGAAATACGTGTGAATTCGTAATACTATAATGGCGTTTGATGGTAAATCTGCCCTGCTGTCATCTTTAAGGTTTTTTTTGTCGGAATGGTACTTTGAGTTTCATCGTTAGTCTGTTAGATGGCATCGCATCAAGTTTTACTTTTCTAGGTTGACTTGTGCGTACTGTTTTACAAAAAAAAAACAAATTATCTCAAATTTGGGGAAAATACTTTTTCAATATACTCGTAGGTCGACTAGTGTAATCCGATTATTGAAAGAATGCGAATAGCTGAATATATACGATAGTAAATCATTCATCCATACTTTTTGTCTGTGAAGTGTCAAGTTAAATAAAAATGAATTAAAATTTGATATTCTTTGTACACTATGAGAGTACTAATCATGTCCAAAACTGCTTCACTAGAGACCGAAAATAATTATATTTAAAACGTACATTACATAACTACATAATAAATATGCCATTTTATAAGCGACGTACAAGTCCATAGATACGGTAAATGCGGCGCATGCTCTTGAATATTTTTATATATCATGTAAATTAATTTATTTTAGGTTGATTCTATCATGTAGAATGTAGGTGGAACATTTCGAAAATTAACAGTTTAAGTTAATCGAGTGCAGATATTGTCGGATCACTGCATGAATGATAAGTATCGTATAGGCTTGCAAACACATTTTTGTCACTAAGTACGCGTTCATATTCTACGATGCATAACGTTTCTAATTTTGCATTTCTATGGACGGTTCGAAATTCGTACATTTATCGTATACTCATAATAATTATTGTGATTAGTCGACTTTTGCATTCTCTTAATTGAGGCGTGTATTTCTAAAGTGAACTTATTTCACTTCAACGGATTTTTGGCGAAAGCCAAAAACCTGTTTATTTACATTGCGAATTGTATTTAACACTAATCATTTGTAAAAAAGAGTGAGGAATTAAAGTAAATCTCTTATTTTCTTCTTTTAACCATATCCGCTCCGAAAGGAAGCATATGAATCTCCACAGTGTGAAGATTGTTTTGTTAATTATTAGCTCATCCGTTTCGGGTTCGTGTTCTGGCTTCAATACAAATGAATAAACATTTGAAAAAAAATGCAACTAACATGGGTCTTGAATTGATAACCCCCGCTTACTAGGAGTACGCGCTATCCACTAGCCTAATGAGGCCATAAATACAAA
Source organism: Rhyacophila sp. 25_7 (assembly GCA_036584705.1). NCBI lineage: Eukaryota > Metazoa > Arthropoda > Insecta > Trichoptera > Rhyacophilidae > Rhyacophila > Rhyacophila sp. 25_7. The sequence continues at coordinate 11,095 of JAPMAE010001028.1, read as the reverse complement.
GTAAATCAATACATAAATATTTTGTTTTTTAACCGCAATGTTCGCTTCAGAAGTCACCGCCCGCCACTGGAGTGCATGGATAGAATCTTTACATTATTTTCGGATCCAATTTTAAGCTGAACAGCTTCCGCATTAGCCATATTTATAAGCCACATGTACATAATATTGTTTTCCTTCTTTCAAATATTTTTACTGCACCATTTTTTTGTCTACGCTTGGCCGAAAACATGAAATTTTTGTTGAATAAATAGATAGATGTATAAAACGTTTCAAAACATGTCACAATGTTTGTTCGCTGGTTATGACTTGTAGCAATAAAGTGCTAAATTGATTCACCGGCCTTTCTGTTGGCGCGTAATAAAATTCTTAAAGTGATTGCTTTCTGTAAAATTTCTCACTGCGAAAATCGCCATTACATAAAAATTACACGGCTAACGGCGATAATTTAGTGGTCGTTAATTCGGATTAACGTAAGCCGCTTGACGCCCACTTCAAAAGAAAGCGGGAGAAATATGATGTGAACCTATGAAAAAATGGACTTTTGGTTAGAACGACGCTATATCACGGAGTTGGGGCACCACTTACGACTCGAAGTAAACTTTATGTTTTAAATTTTAATAAATATAGTAAATGGCTTTGTCTATTTAGCACCCATATATTTTTTCCATGCACATTCTGTAAAAACACGCTAATAAAAGTGTTTTTCATTTTACACAAAATAACAACGTTCTATTTCGACACCCTCATGAAGTATTGTAGCTTCAAATCGGAATTTTACAAGAGAGTGGTTTAAAGAGGCGAAACCTTAGTGTACGCCGAGATACATTAATGGGTGTTTAGATACATAGCAACAACAGTTGAAATCCCGTCGTACAATATGTACAATTTCATTGCAACGATGTTATTTTTGTAGAACCTGACGACGAAATTTTCATACAAATTCTACGAAACAAAATTTGAACGATAACATTGTACGATTAGCACTCACTTGTTGATATAGTTTTATTAGTAAATACTCGTATAATATGGGAGGACAGCGATTTTTTAACGTTTGACGAAGTTCACTATAACGGGATTCAATTTGTATATAATACGAGTATGTCTGAAATATCATTCGATAATCCACCTAGCAACGTTCGGTAGAAATCCGTTTCATAACATGTAAATAAACCTGCAGAAATAGATAGAT
>JAPMAE010001026.1:1230-12482 GCA_036584705.1 Rhyacophila sp. 25_7 | reverse complement strand
GTACTGTAATGTATTCATTTTCTTTTTATTTTTTAATAAATATGGTTTGTTGATTATAACGTTATTATCTCTCAAAGTGTTAATAATAAATATATTATATTAATGTACGCATTTTAAATATATTAAATATAACTTGTAACAATTCATATTTTCTTTATTTTCTTCCATTAGAATATTTGTTTAAATATAAACAGTTGAAAGTATATTTATAGAAATACGTATAAAAAAAATGTGATAATTTCAATTTTATGGATATTCACCAAGTGTTGACAGGAGAGAATTTTTTTTCAATGCTTTTGTTAACTTTTTATCAGACAAGTAAGATTAAATCATATAGACTATATTTCAGTCAAATATACAATTTATACATTTTATTATATACAAAAAACAATTGCAAAAGGTGATTTTTATTTATTTTTATTATTTACTTATACTGATAATCAAAACTATTATATTTAACGAAGAAAATAACGAAAAATTAATTTTAAAATATTAAATTTTAATAAAGTTGTAATAAAAACTTTAAATACGTATAATATTAATTTATTAGCTAATAGATAATGAAAATATAAACTAATTTCTTTAGGTTAATTTGGTACAATTTTATGTATGTCTATATATATATATATACGTAAGTTTCAACTAAAGCATTTTATATATTATGGATATATTTAGTTGAATATACATTTTCAAAAATATATTTATATTCCGGTATATATAACGGTAAGTAAACGTTAAATTCACTATGGTAATACAAGTAATTTAAAAAAAATCCCGACTAGTAGGTGATACTCATGATTTGGTCTACGAATCGGATTTAATCGAGTAAATTTGTTCAGTGCTGCCAAAAAAAAACAATAAAACTATAGGAAATGAAATATAAAGAGGACGATGCCAAAACAATAAGCGTGTATGACACATCTTAAAGATTTCCCTATTAGCAAAGTGCACTTATAATTTCAAAGTGTTTTTCCTGTAGCCAGTTTTATTTATTGTGAATAATAAATAACATTTTTAACACGTTGGAAAGGGTGGGGGACGAATGGATGAGGCGGGAGTAGGGGTGAATTTTATGGAGGCTTTGTATTATTGTATTCTTGTACTGAACATATTTGATACGAATATAAAAATATACTATTATCAACAACATGCCAAGATAATGTACTATATTTAAAAAAAAATCTCATCCTTATATGATGGATAAATTTTGTTTTAAAAAAAGCTAATTTGGAACCATAACTTTTAATAATATGTTCATAGTAATCATTAAAATTATATATTATTTACCATAAAATTAAAATCAATTGCTTTACATTTGTGTAACCAATATAGCTCAATCTCTTATAATACTGTATATTATTAACCTTTTCTGTGCCAGATATAATATCATACATCGGTAAGGTGTGAATTTTTAAGCAAAAATAAAATATTAATACTCATATTTCTTTTAAGAGTATATTGAAGTTTTTTTCATGACACTGTTTTCAATGATTTTATTATTATAGTCGTATATCTGCATTTTAATATTAAAAATCATCCAAAATATTAAAATTTATCTAGCAAACTACGTTTTAAGTTGTGCAAATTAATTCGCTTGTGGCACTTAATCGGTTAAGTATCTACGTTATTATTATTTTACTGCCATTTTTGATTTCGAATGTATGAATATTTTATAAATATCTATAGTATTTTATGGTAATAATTCTTAGTTGCTACTTCATTAGCTATGAATTATATACATTTGTGGATATTTGACACATGTCGAAATGTTTTTTATTAAAGAAAATAAAAAGACTCCAACTCCGGCTACAATGTCACGACTCCACCGACTCCGATTCCACAGCCCTGGTTTTAACGATCATCTTATAGTTATACTCATAAAAAACGGTTTCTTCATTAAACCATTGCCCTGTAACTTTTTCTCACTCAAACCACATCAGAATCATTTCCGAAATTCTGCACCACACGCAAATAAAATAATATCAATTATTCAAAAAGTAATCGCCTATATTTTTTCTCAAGAACTACCTACTCAATATTAATCTTGGAAAATGTAAATAATTTAGTAGTAATATAAATTTAAAAAAGATTTTTCATGTATCTTTTTAAACCTTACCATCTTGCAATGATATAATAGTTAATTTTTCACCTACTTATCAAATTCTATATTGTTCCTGTAGCCGGTTCACAAAAACTTAAAAAACACTTTCAAATTTTATTACGTATACCATAATTCATTTTGGCGCACAAATTCTACACTTTCATCCCTAATTCAAAATACCCAGAGCTCTTCAGTTCGCATTTCAGTATATTTGCTATACTCTATTGGCTGAACTATCTATATCTTGTCTATTCAGATATTTATAATTTCAGATCAATGATACGTTATGTGAAATGAAAATTGTATATTAATATGGAAACCATACTTAAGATTGTATGATAGTACACAAGTCTACTGTGATCAACGTGTTAATGCACTAAAACATTGTGGTTAGCAGGAAACGGGATATTTAAATTCAATAATGAGAAACTATTAATATTGATTTGATTGTCAAAGCTTCACGAATACAGAACACAAAAGTAAACTTTTATCATTTTAACAATCTTGTTGTTTGTGTAATAAAGTTTTCTGTATGCATAATTGAAGCGTTTAGTTATAAAAAGCGATATAAACACATTTTGTCAAAATTGACGAAAAGTACAATCGTATTCTACGTGTAAAAATTTGACATTCCAAAACCCAATATAAATTTGCTAAAAAAATAAAAAGCGAAATGTTAAAACATTGGAATATTAAAATTAAAATTTGGTTGATTCCACGTGCATTTGAATATTTCGATTTTTATTTCAAAGCTTATCAGCTAATAAATATCATTATATTGTTCTAATTTAAATATAGAATGTAATGAAAATGAAGAATCTTAACTTAAAACAAAATTTGACCTTGAAACATAAATAACTGTTGGCAAAAATATTGAAATGTGCTTATATCGCGTTTTGTAACCAAACGCTTTAATTTATCAATTTGTTTTTTTTTTAATCAATAGTTGTGATATTCAGATTATTTTTCACGGATTCACAGTGCAAACAAGAGTATAATTGTCTATATAAATATATACATATAGTTAGTATTCATGGTTTAACTACGGGTATATGACAGACTATAAATAATATTACACATTGACAAATTTTAACAATAATACTGTTGAATATATTCTTATGAAAGGTCCTTAAATGATATGGCACTTCTTTGTAAACTACTTTAATAATTTAAATTGCCTTCTATTAAATTTAGTTAAGATCAAATTAGATTGACAATAAACAATAATTAATCAAGTTTATTTCTGTGACTCGGTACACTGAAAGATTTACAAAGAATACATGTATTATTTAACGCTTTTCCAAACCCCCACAGATAAACTAGATGATACAAGAGGGAGGCAAAAGCGGGCGTTTGGGGGTGTATAACGAAATAAAATAAAAAAGAGGGTGGCGATCTTCCGCGAAGTAAACCATTATTCTTATGGGATTCTCTTTCAGTCGTTTCATACGGAGTGTTTCTCTTGTATTATTTATGTGTTTAGATTGGATTTGGGTAATATATGATAATGGGGGTATCATTCTTGCGCCCGTCTACCTGCAAGCTCGCGGCGACGCTCTTCCAAACGGCGGCGTCGGTTTCAATTTGCGCTCGACAAGAGCGATCAGAAAAAAATGTGTATGACTGAAATTTGTAAGAGATTTTAGTATTTCTTATTGATATTATATAATAAGTATGTAACGAGTGATTATTAGTGCCTTAAAATTATGCAATCAATTAAATAGTTGTTATATAGAGCGTGTTTAGGCAAAAGAAATTAACCCTCAAAGAACACATTTTACAGGAGGCGCAAAAAATTTTTTTTTTAATGTCGCATTAACGAAAACTTGAAGTGCATGATGACTAATAAATTGATGTTTTATTTTCCTGATCTGATAATTAAAAAAGTTAATAAAAGAAAATATTTAAAATAGAGGTTTGATTTTTTTTTCTTTCCATACAAACTTAGTAAGTCATTCATTTTTCAAAATCTAAAGCCGAATTTCGGTAATAAAACGCTATTTTTGGCTTAATTCTTTCTGATTTTTAAATAAAACCACTCTTCAAAAAACTGAGTTAAATCTTTTTCTCTAAACAGAGTCGATATAAAAGTGATTTTTGTGAATGACTTAAAAAATATTATTTTTTTAATATTTGTGTTAAAGTATTTTTAATTGGAGTATTTATAGTCGCCTTCATAGGTGAATGGATAGTGGCATCCGACTCACAATTTGAAAGTCACGGACTTGAGGCCCATGCTGGTCGCAAATTTTACAAATGTCTATTCATTTGTATTGTAGCCAGGACATGAACCCAAAACGGTTGAGCTAATAATTGACGACTTAAAAAAAACTGTCAAAACAATCTTCACATTGTGAAGATCCATATGCTTTGTTTCGGAGCCAACATGGTTAAATAAATAATTAATAACTAAACAATGAAACTGATCGTAAACTTAAATATGTTTTTTTTAAGTATATAAAAAACAAAAGAGTCTGTTTGATTTCACATTGCATGATACGTGAACATCATTTTACACTCCAATGTAGGACACATAAATCTTCCTAGTATGTAGATTATTTTATTATAATTCATTTTTTTATAAATCTTTTATATGAACTCATTATATTATAATAAAACATGCTATATGTAACACAAAATATACCGTATAAATTAAAACCGATTTCATTTCTTTGAACAATATTATTGTGCATAGGTGTTGAAATTATTTAAGAATTTATGTTACTATTTTACAAACAAATAGTTTTGAGTGCATTTTTTCACCACGAGTTTTCAAAATCATTCTATCCACTTATTAATGCCAAATAGATATAATAAATTATATCAAGACTAAATTTCAATATTTTTTTTATTTAAACTTTATTATTTTTAATAAGATTAAATTAAAATGCAACGTTTTTAAACAACGAGGACGCAAACCTAGCAAAAATCGATAAAAGCCTCCGTTACTGCAGGCATGCGTCGATGGAATTCCAATAAGCCACGTGTCTGCACCCAATCGGCGAGTGCGCATCGAACCGATCGAAGGCTTCGACGGACATATAGACCCGCCCTCTCAAAGGTTCAGACTCCCTTCCCTGAAACTTTCCCGATCAGTGCAGCCTTCGATTGCCGAAGATTTTATCGGAATTTGCCGATAGGTTACGATCAAAGACGGAGATTGATTGGGGAGTTTTAACGTTTATGCATTTTTGTATGTCCGTTTCGGTAGATATTGGCTTACATACTAAGTACTTCAAATAAAATTTGAAATATATTTTTTTTTAAAAAAAGCAAGATTTATATACTTTCAAGACGTTTTTATTGATAATTCTTATCTCATGTATCAATTAATTTATTTTCAAATATCACAAACTATATTATAACCCACGAATGTACCATATTTATTAAATTAAATTATGACTCAAATACATACATGCCAATAGCAGAAACACACTCTAAACTTTTTTTAAAATTTTATTTTTCTAATTATCTTTATTAACTATTTTTGTATCTTTTGTAGTGTGCCCATATCTTTTTAATATAACGCGTAGTTGAAGCATTTACGGAAATTCATTTAATTACTCTCTTGAGAGTCTCCTTGTTTTCAAAATCGTATATTAAATTGATATAGACTTTTTGTATAAACCAGCGTTACAACGGATATATGATCCGACACAGAAGGTAATGACTATGTTCAATGTAATTTTCTCAACTATCGATATCTTCCACTCAAGTAAGATTGAGTAAGACGATTTTTTTCTTTGAATTAATATTGAATAATGGAATCGGTTAGGCTCAATTGGAAGACTTTCTTGATGTTTAATGTTTAATGTTTAATTTAATGTTTTTTAAATTTAAATTTGTGTATATTTTTGCCTCCTATGTTAATTATGTGTTGATTGTATTTCATTTTGTACTGACGAGTATATTAGTATTATATTATCATATTATAAACACGTTTAATTATTATTATTATATTTTTATAATATATAAAACTAAGACTGAATAAATAAATTGAATTGAACTGAATGATGTTTGGTTTGAATACTGATTTTAAAAATGTTGAAATGAAAAATATAACAATTTTGGCTGTAAAAAATAAATTTTTAGTATGAAAAAGCTGAATATACGTTAAATCGTATTGGAAAGCAAAAAAATACTTCCTGATACAAAATTTCATTTTATCGACTTAAAGAAAAGCTGTATAAGAAAACGAAAGCTGTCCTCCAATATTATAGTAGTGAGTTTTACAAAACATAAATAATATCAAAATGTGCTGAACATACGAGACTTTTTACTTGAGTTATACTAAAATGGTTATTTTATTACACGAGTTTAATTTATATGTATTATATGAAAGGTATTTCCAAAATAAACTTATTCTATTTCAAAAAACTTGTTGCAAATGCCAAAAAACTGTTTACGGTGTCGATATTACATATTTTTTGTTATCTACATTGCGAATTGTATTTTAGACTACAAATATATATGTATAACAAAATAATATTTAATATCGACACCGTAAATATTTTTTTAGCATTTACCACAAATTTGTTGAAGTAGAATAAGTTCATTTTGTAAATACATGCCTTATATACTCGTATCATCCGTTCCCACAAAAAATCAATGTACTAAAATTTTCCTTACTTTGGAATTCATTATAACAAAATTTTACGAGTATATTCGTCAGTATACTGGCAAATAGCGTTATATCAAAAAAGAACGTTTTGACTTAATAATCTAGTTTGGTATATTTTCGCATGCTCTATCATCTGATAAAACAAGCTTAACCATATTCTTTTTACTTTTTTCTATAATATTAAAATGACCCTACCCATTAATTTGACATTGAATATATTATTACTAGCAAAATACATTAAAAGGCTAAGAAGATGTAGTGTTTTTAGGTACTCGTATATTCTAAATCTGAGAAAAAATATCAACAAGACAAACAGTCCCAGTTGTACTAACATGATTCTGTTAACTACTCCAGAAGTGAGGTTTTTAAAATTACGGGCGCACAATTGGTTAAAAGTTTTTTCATTAATCTAGTTTTAAATTTTAAGTTTTATTAAACGTATGCAATAATTTTATTGTGTAATATTTATTTTATGCAAACGTAATATATACGGGTATTTTAATGCTTGGTGTTTGAAGTAAGTATATGTTTATACTTCATCCAAACGAATTTTGAACGGAAGCATTTGCGCAATTATGTATTGTACCACTCAATCAACAGTTCATTTCATAATTATGAACACAATCGTTCTTGAATGAAAAAATATACGTTCCGACAATCTTTAATGTATCATATGTTGCTTTTTTCCCAATACTTTCTTCTGCTTATAACACACTAGGCGTGTTCATATGAAGGTAGGCGGCCGTGCGCACCGAGGGCGGATCAATATAAGCCATCGGTCGCCCATTGGTTGATTGGTTTTCGATTTGCTCAGACACATATTTTTTCACACGTGATCAGTTATTGGTTTTGATGGGCGTGCATTCAATCGAGTAGGCGGTTATTGAACTGGCGGTAGGCGTATTGAAATCGATAGGTATTTTTGTATACACGACTGTATGAATGGCCTACTAAAGCGCTTCATATATATGTAATAATCCTTATAAACACCATAAATATCAAAAACTTTTTTTACTGAGTATATCATTCATCACCCTCGTTTGTGAGTGGATAGCGCATCCATCTTACGAGCGGAGGGTCTAGGATTCAATTTTTATAGCTAGGTTGAACCAATATCTTATAATTATTATTACTCGTAAAAAAAGTCAAAACAATCTTCAACAAAAAAAAATATCAATGACTTTGATAAGCAATTATTTGATACGAAACGATGGAAATAAAAAATATTTACCAAAACCACTCACCGATTTCAAGTTTTGTTTAATTATAGCGAGTATATTAAAAACAGTTATTACTATGTTTTATAATATAAGACGCACAGCTTATGAATGTGCATATGCCAAATAAAAACATACACAATAATGAAGAAAGTAAAAGAGGTTGTTATGTTTTATTTGTTCATTGATGACAATATTAACTACAAATTATTCAATGTTTTCTATCATTCAGTTTATTTCACTACTCAAATATTTATCTATATTTTTGCTTAATTTAAAAAAAAAATATATTTTTCATTTTATGGGATTTTTGATATAGAAACTGGCAAATCAAGATTTAGTGATTTTATTTCGTTATAAAATAATAAATATATATATGAAGATACGCAGTATTTTGTCATTAAGAAAATATCACAATATTTTACGTTAACAAGTTTTTTTTTGTTAATGATTTTCATATTAAAGTGCTTATGTTACGACAATTCTTTATTTGTTCTAAGTAACTAAGTAACCGTTCAACTCAAGTTTTTCAAATAAAATTACAATAACCATTTCATTCCATCCGTTTCTCAAACTTTATCGTCTCTAACACCTACTTGGACCATTTGAGAAGCCGTGATTCTGTGGTAAGAAGAGCTTTTGTACGCTGTGCACTTTGATTTATTTGCAAATTCCTTTAAATACTCTCAAGACGGAAACCTCATTCCGGATTGAATATATTACTTCCATCACAGAGTGGTTACAATTTTATAAGTAACGTAAACTGTTAATTGTAATTTAGATACTAACATTTTAATGAATTCAATAACATATTGTAGAAAAAGTATAAAAAATCACTACAAAAATTGCAAGAAAATTATCTAGTTTTATTAATTGAAGGAAAATTATTTTGCTGCGTGACTTTATGAAGATATATTCTGCCAAAATTACCGAGAAAGATATTTCATTATTAAAATCGACACTTTTGTTACATTCGTCAAATCTTCCAAGTCATGCACTGTCTGATTAATATTTCTTTTGTTTACTTTGACGACAAAATGAACATTTTTATACAAGACTCGTCAATTAAAAATTAATAGCTTTTATTTGTATAATATACAGCAATCACCTCTCACAATCTATCTTTACAAAGTAAACTACGTACTTAAATGTGTTTCATCAGCACACGTCTATGATAGACGATGTATGCGGAGTTTTTTGCATTTTTAACAAAAAACTGCCAATATTAATTTATGTCTCGTATATGTAAACCATATTTTGATACAAAATACAGCCGTATTTTATCATTATACTCAACTTTTTCTTTTTGCTTATTTACTTATACCGTAAGATATTATTCAACTATGAGTTTTACTCTATACTATGCATGAAGGGAACAGCAAATTTTTGCTTCATCTACCCAAGTTTTTATACGAAATCAATAGTAATTTTTACTACTGGCTATAACTAGATTGAATAAAAGTGTTTGTTTTGTATTAAATAATTGAATAAATATACATCAAATGGTTTTTAATACATACATACCTAGCTGTATACTACTTACTATGTTTATATTGGTAAGTTAGATACAATGTTTGATATAATTTGAGAAGGGGATATAAATATTCTACTGAGAAAATCAATCAGATATAATATATAAAAGATTGTTAGTTAATATTTTTGATACTTAGATGTAAAATCGGTTTACTTATAAGGAACATAATAAAGATTTAACTATGAAAATTTTAATACATCAGATATTGTTGAAATCATTAAATAAATAACACCTTAGTGTACGTACAAAAGACTACATGTATATTTTCATTCGAAGACATAAATAAATAATATTACTTTTCAATATAAATTAAGAACTGCAAAAGTTTTGGCGTTTTACTTTGCAACCATCGTGTAGTCGGTTGGGACACCAAATTTTACCGCGGAAGATGATTGTATTGTGAGAGAAGAAGAAGAACTAAGAAGTAGCTGGAAGACGGCGTTCGTTACGTATAGAAAATAATATATTATATTATAATGTTTGTACACCTACCGATTGTCACAGTAGCGTGCTTTATGAGCACACGAATATATCAAATATATGGAACGATTAAGCACACGTTACTTAATTAAGAAATATTAAATTTTATTATTTCCACAATATATATTTTTAAAAACAATATCATTTACTGTTTGATTTTTAAAACTTGAAAAGGATTGTTATTAAATTCATATATGTTTTTTCTATTGCAACTATTATTAACAGCTATAGTCGAATATTTAACATGTTAATATTATCATATCTTCCATATAGTTGGTCGCCTTTGGTAGACCAATGCAGAGCGTATTTGACTAATGATCCAAGGATTATGGGTTTGAACCTCATGGCAGATTTTTTTAAATGGCTTTATTTATTTGTTTTTGTAGAATGAAAGGACTTAGCCTAGACACAAAATAGTTGAACTAATAATCAACGAGAGTTATTTGTAAAAAAGCAGCTGTTAAGAAATTATCAAGTATCCTATCTCAGAGCGGATATGTAATTAAAATAAAATGGTAAAATATTAATTTGTATCATATTACATCCATTTGAGCACGCCTATGAATTGAGGGGTATTCAACCAACCGGCCCACGGATTTGAATTCATAATATTATGAGAATCGAGTATAGCTCTTCCGTTTAATCCATCTTCCATGGGTTTCCTTTCCCAAGATACTTACTCGCTAATAAAAGGGGAGTGCCTATAGATACTTGAGAATTACGTCGAGTTTGATTGTATTTTTATTCAATTACAACAACTTTGAACAATATTATTCTACTATGTAACGTTTTGTAAGGACACGTTTACTCAGTCATACATGTTTTCAGACTTTCACAATAATAAACCGTTCACTCATATGAACAAAATACACTAAATTATATATTAAGTTCTTGTATCCTATTTGATTTTTCACTGAGCGTTTATAATTTCTTTTTATGTATTCATAATTAAGGGTATTTTCTATACTATTTTCGTCTTAAGCCATGTAATGCTCCTTATCCGGAGCATATTGATACCATATGTTGTCTTCATAAATTCCTTTCACTAGCCAGTCTACTTCTATAGTGCCATATTATGCCGGCGTCTCGTAACGCCGCCGAATACATCATGTATATAGTCCTCAGCGGCCTCACAGAAGGACTGGAGCTTAAATACTAATGAAACAATTAACAATGAACAATTTTAACAATGATTAATCAAAACATGAGGTGAAAAAATACAACGGTAAAAAATACATAGTATAAGTAAAAATGAAAATTAGAAAAGTAATTAACTTAATATATTTTGTTATTCAAAAA